>JXTC01001039.1:0-26487 GCA_002914845.1 Trema orientale | reverse complement strand
CTGTACACTAACCTTAATCTCAATTTTTCTCTGTTTTATTCTAATTAATCACAGGTCCCGTTAATTAATCAGAACACAAGGTCCGATCCCGAACAAAAGGTATTTCTGTGAATATAATTTGGGCCAGGCCTTAAAGCTTGATACATAGAGCTCCAATATTTGGTGAGCAGCGATCTTGCTTCATCTTTTGTTGCATATCATTAAAGTTTTATCAAAGTTTCAAGCCATATATGTGTACGTATAGGATCTTGATGGATTCTTAAACGATTCTTAATATTGGCAGTGATCTTGATGAATTCTTGACGAATTTTTAATGGATTCTTAACAATCTTAACGAATTCTTGATGGATTATTGACATCGGCGGTGATCTTGATAGGTTCTTGATGAATTCTTGACAGATTCTTGATAAATTCTTGATGTTAATAGTGATTTTGACGGATTCTTGATGAGAAAAGTTCATGAATACTCGTTTTCAAAACTATATTTTCATAAATACTTATTTATTTTTATTTCATAAATACTCGTTTTCATACCCTTTTTTTGAGAAGTGTAGACCACCATTAATTTACATATAAAATGTAGACCACAGTATACATTTCATGTATTAAATATATACCGCGGTCTACGTTTCATGAATAAAAATTACACTAAAAATTAGCATATATTTTAATACTATAGATCAAATTTATAATGAAAAATATAAACCGTGCTAAATGTTTATATTATAAATGCATATCATTCATATTCACACATGAAATATGTACCTCATGGATAAAATTTACATTGTAAATGTGGACTGCTCATATTTTCATGAATACCCGTTTTCAAAACTATATTTTCATAAATACTTATTTATTTTTATTTCATAAATACTCGTTTTCATACCCTCTTTTTGAGAAGTGTAGACCACCATTAATTTACATAACAGTATACATTTCATGTATTAAATATATACCGCGGTCTACGTTTCATGAATAAAAATTACACTAAAAATTAGCATATATTTTAATACTATAGTTCAAATTTATAATGAAAAATGTAAACCGTGCTAAATGTTTATATTATAAATGCATATCATTCATATTCACACATGAAATGTGTACCTCATGGATAAAATTTACATTGTAAATGTGGACTGCTCATATTTTGCACATGAAATATAGACCATAAAACAGGTAATTTTGAAAGAAAAATTAAAAATAGGTATTTATGAAAATAAGTTTTAAAAACGGGTACGACGCATAAATTTCTCATTCTTTATAAATTCTTGACGCATTCTTGATGAATTCTTGACAAATTCTTGACTAATTCCATCCAAAAAGTGGCAGTATCGAATAGTAGTGGTAAATTTAGTTAAATATTTGAAAAAAGTGGTAATTGACTACTTAAGCCAATGTTGTGTAGAACATTGAACTTTAGACCGAATGGACCAAAAGTCAGAATTTTGGGCTCTAGTGCATTGGGCTTTAAGAATGGTTTTAGTGTTTTGGATAATTTCGATAGGCATGTGGGTGTCGTGGGAATTCTTATTGGGCAACTGTTTATGCCTCATACCCATTTTAAAATTTATTTTCATCAACACTTGTTTTGTATTTTTCTTTCAAAAGTACATGTTTTAACGGTCCATATTTCATACGCAAAATATGAGTGATTCACATTTACAATGTAAATTTTATTCATGAGGTACACATTTCATGTGTAAAATATGAATGATATACATTTATAATATAAACGTTTACTACGGTTTATATTTTTCATTATAAATTTGACTGCATTTTAAAAGAACATGATCCCATCTTTTGGAGGTGAAATTGGAGAGGAGTAGTGGGTAATTATCAGAAAGTGACATATTTGTAAATGTCTTTTTTTTAAAAAAAAAAACTTTGTTTATTTTTTTTCTTAAACCTTATCAATATCCCACGTTTCCTTTCTATCCTTTCTCTTTTTATTTTTTATTTTGTGTTTATTTACTTATTTCTTGTTTCAACAGGGACATATCAAGTAGATTAGTTAGCTCAAAGCCTTTTAAAGTTCCAGCAAAAGATAGGTAAATAATTTCAAGAGAAGATAGATAAGCAAGGAATTGAGGAAGAAAAAAACAACTTACAGAGTTGACGTGGATGTAAACCAATAGCCGTTTCTGTGCTTAACATTCCAAAAATTTGTAAATTCCTGCATAAGAATTACTCAGGTTTATTAAGTTGGAAGCTAGTGTGCATAAAAACTATATTATATTTTGATTAATACTTGAGATGTGGCAAACATATACCAAAAAAGACGTTAGAAGGCAGTAATTAATAAATGATGTTATGTAAACATCATTAATTACTAAAAGAGTCGTACCAGCTTGTGTGGAGAGTCCATAGGATAATTACGAAATCGTTACCTTGGGGATATGAGCAACGATGGGCCAATCTCCCCCTGTTTCCCTCTGGAGTCATCGTGTTAGCAAATCACAATAGCGGATGGTTAGATCATACAGAGAAGTGGGTAGTCCTCCTGACAAACACTGGAGGCTATCACACTTGGAAATTTCCGACTTCTTAAGGGAGGTGAGGCGTTGAAAGGCCTTCTCGCCGAAGGTCGTAAGGTTGTTGCAACTGTCAACATCAATTTGCTTCAAACTCAAAGGTAGTCCCCTTCTAGAAGTGAATGCTGCCCATCACATTCAGATACGTTCAAAATCTCAAGAGACGGGAATGCGGAGTCCATTTGTTGAGCCCTTGTGAGTAAAGGCACTAGCTGGTTATGTTATACTGAAATGCTCAATCAAACTTGTAAAGCCAATTTTTCTTTGGCTATAGAAATATCATAAGCTTGTCTTGTTTTCTGGTAGTTGTAGCACTGTAGGAAAAAGGCCAACTTCAAGAGCTACAAATCTGTCAAATTATCGTCAAGATGACAAAGGCAACAAGATGGACATCTTCAAAGCCAGAAGATTTCATGAAAGCTTAGAAAGCAAGTTATGTCTCTGGTCACAGACTAAAAGAAGAGAAAAGGGAAAAATGAGGAGTTTATAGCCTTAAATATATATTGTTAAGAACTGGATCAGGTAATCCAAATAATGTGATTATTATTCTCCATTGTTTCTGGTAACATATAGCTCATAAATTTCTCTTAAGTAGGGTGTTGAAAACTTTATGTAAGAATCAGATATTCTATAAAATCAACAAAAAGGGGGACGTGGAAAGAGATAACGAGTAGAAAGTACTTAACAAAAACTACACAAAATTTTACTAATTCTCAAGGAAAATTGGGTATGTGAACATGTCTCATCAACTGCCAAATCTGATGTCAGCAGTTTCTGTTGAACACAACTACGGCCATGGAAGATGTTAGACTAAACACCCTCTTAAAAGAAGGAAGTTTTATGCATGTCTGAGAAGGAAATTTTATGCTTGTTAAAACACCCTTAAGTGCTGGTTGGATCATTTCTGCCTGATATATTAGCTGAAAAAAAATCGTACTAGTTTAAAACAAAATGACTATCCATTTGAACGAGATATGAAAATTGTATCACAGCCTAGACTAGAACTGCCAAGTAACTTTTCTCTTAACTTTTCCATTCCCAGCATATGTGGGATAAATTGATCGGAACATTTTATCTAAGCTTAGATGAGAGACTAACCTGAGAGTGATCGGCTGTAAATGCTACAGGGGATGCTTTATAGAAAACACCTTCACCTACATCAACTATGGAATCAAAGGATCCTTACTCCGATAAATTTGCTTTCAGCAAATGAAGGGGCTATTTGGCATCATAACTAAAAAACAGTTTTTTGTTTTTAAAAACAGAAAACTGTTTTCTGAGAACAAATAAGGGTGTTTGGTATTGTTTTCTGAGAACAGTTTTTAAAAACAGAGTTAAAGAAAACAGAAAATTCAGAGAACAACAAAATGTTGTTTTCAAGGTGTTTTCTTAACTTTTTTTTTNTACTTTGTTTTTTATAACTTTTTTTGTCTTTATTTTTTATCCCCATGTATTCTTATCACTTTCTCTTTCTTGTGTGTTTTCATTAGTTTTTTTTTCTTCTCTTTCTCAATACTTTTTATTTCCATATTCTCTCTTATCACTTTTTCTCTCATTATTATCTTTCATTACCTTTTCTCTTGTGACTTTCCCTCTCCTCATTCCCTTACTTGAATTTATACTTGGTCACTCTCTCTTGACTTTTTCTCTCTAAATATTTTTTTTTATAATACAAAGATGATTTTTTATATTCATATAATTTTTTTTTCTTAAAAAATATTTTTAGAAAACATTTGCCAAACACCCATTATTTTCTGAAAACATTATAAAACAGTTTTTGTTCTCATTTTTGAAAACACAACTCTAAAAACAAAAAACAAAAAATAATGCCAAACAGGCCCGAAGTCTTTCCATAGCTCCATCTAGTAAACAAGAGTTCTGTTTTCCTAGGATCACCTGTGCCATAGAAAAACACAACCAGGAATGGAACACAATTGAACTTTTACCATTCTTGACATCTCTGCCGAAAAAGGGATGTCTTCATCATCCTTTAAATTCTCAAGCCCGTACATTGTTGGTATTTCTCTCTGGTAATGGTACACTTATTCCAGGAAATAGAAAAGTCCCTGAAGATTCCATTCACTTTGACCAACTATTGAGTTTCTCTCAAGAATTAATTGAAAGTGAACATAGGTTTGAAGGCAAGCCTCCGTTCGCTGAAATGAGTTCTGGTCAATTCCTTAAATGCATTACTTTTGAGAGATATATAGGTTTCTCACAAACAAATTGTTTATGGAATTTCATAGAATTTGCAGTTAACATAAACGAAATATCATCCCACCAGTTAACCTGATCAAACGAAAAAAAATGCCTAAAATATTACTTCAAACACAATCAACTGAACTAATCAGTATTAAGAATCAAAGCATCAAGACGATCACAAGGCAGAGCTGTTGAGTCCATATTGAAGAGAAATCATAGCAGGTACATGACAGGATTGTTGTTGCCAACAAATCACTGTAGCTCCACATGAGATAACTGAGAAGTGTGAAGTCAATTAGTATAGAGAGGAGAAAAGAACGTAGAGATATATTTTTATACAGCATATTATTTCAGGAATTAAAATTGTACCAATCTAATGAAAAAGGTTGCGAGTGTAATTCCAAACGAGCTACATAATAATAATAATAATAATAATAATATAAGATGGACATATCAAGCAGATTAACTAGCACAAAGCATTTTAAAATTCTAATAATAATATCGAAACTTGAACACTTGGAATGGATCCATTGTGGTGGAGTGGTGGATATTGACTACAATCTACAACAAACAGAGAGCCATGCATATATAAAACAAAAGGACATGACAAGAAATGGAGCATAGGCTCCAGTAATCAAGTGAAATTGCAACAGATATAATGAAACACATATGGATTAAAATACCAAAATTAGTTTGAAAGCTTGATTTGGGTCAAAGGCAGTAATTAATTAATGTTGTCACGTAAACAAGTTGGAGAGAGAAAAGAGTCGTACCAGCTTGTGGGGAGAGTACATGCACCGTATAATTTACCAGATCCTCTTGATTGGGATGTTCTCAATTATGGGCCAATCCTCCCCTGTCTCCCTCTGGAGTCGTGGTGTTAGCAATTCACAAAATCTTATGTTCAGAGTAGACAGGGAAGTAGGTAGTGCTCTTGGCAAACACTGGAGGCTATCACAACTAATAATATCCAACCTTCCAAGGGAGGTAAGGTGTTGAAAGGCCTCCTCGTCTAAGGTCGTAAGGTTGCCGCAATTGTAAATTTCAATTTGCTTCAAACTCGAAGGCAGTCCCCCTTCTAGGATTGAATGCTGCCCATCACAACCAGATATGGTCAAAATCTCAAGAGATGGGAATGCGGAGTCCATTTGTTGAGCCCTCGAGAATAAAGGCAATAGTTTCAAACATTCTTCGATTTCGAGCCTTGTCAAGGAGGGAAGATTGTGGGGTAATGACACTTCGAGTCTTGGACACACTTTGAGGTGAAGTTCCTCAAGACGAGGAAAAGCTCCCTCTTCTATCTCGCCTTCAATAAAGAAACATTCTTCGAGATTTGACATTTCTACAATTATCAAGCTTTTCAAAGACAGACAAGTGGTAAGTCCTCTTGGCAAATATCGAAGGTTATCACAACTGAAAATATGCAACTTCTCCAGAGAGGTGAGATTTTGAAAGGCCTCCTCGTCTAAGGTGGTAAGGTTTTTGCAACCCAGTATGATAATTTGCTTTAAACTCGAAGGCAATCCACCTGTTAAAAGTGAATCCTGTCCATCACAATGAGATACGATAAAAATCTCAAGAGATGGAAATGAGGAATCCATTGGTTGAGTCATTGGGAGTAAAGGCAATAGCTGGGCACATTTGTCGATTTTGAGCTCTCTCAAGGAAGGAAGATAACCGGGTAACGATACTTTGAGTCTCGGACAACCTGTCAAGTAAAGTTTCTTAAGACAAGGAAAAGCTCCGCCTTCTACCTCGCCTTCGGTAAACGACCACTCTTCGAGGCTAAACATTTCGGAAATATTCAAGCTCTCCAAAGACCTAAACGGCTTTTTCCATACAGAAGAATCAGCACTAGAGTAATAAAACTCAGAACTTACTCTCACCACTTTTGGGAAACTCGAAATCTGAAGTTGTTTTAGGGAGGATAGCTGCCCCAACGGCGGCAACAACCAACAATTCTTACAATCAAAAAGAACCACCTTCACTAAATTAGAATACAAATGATCTCCAACCCAATTTGGGAAACTGGTACCTTGGTACCTGTAAATAGTGAGTTCCTTAAGGTTTTCATAAGGTTGGAGAGTCCCAAGTACTGCTCTTTCTTTCTGTGAGTCATTAGATTCATGACTACCATTCCAATTCCAGTACAAATGTAGCTTAGTAATAAGCAACTTCTTATTGTTTAATGCAGCCTCCAAAACATCATTAACATCAACAACATTTTCTAGTCCTGAAATCTCAAGAGTCCCTTGTAGATCTTGAAGCTCTTTTAGCTGCTTAATGCCTGCAGACCCACTATTTTTGCCCACAACAAATTTATTTAGAGTCTGTAGAGTTTTAATCTTACCAATGTCTAGTGGCATCTCTTCTAAGGATGAGGGAGCATGGAGATGTCTCAAGTTGATTAAATTTCCAATATTTGTTGGCAATCGAGTAAGTAAATCACAATTCTTTAAAAGTAGTGTCTGCAAGTTACACAAATTACAAACTGTATCAGGTATCTCTTCAATTTTAGTATCAGATAAGTCCAAGTACTTCAAATACTTCAAATTTCCAATTGAATCAGGCAACTTGGTTATGCTATAGTTAGTTATAGAGAGGACTCTTAAGCAACTCGATATGCATAGCAATGATTCAAGCAAGTGTTCCACCTGCAAGGATCGTTCTGTTTGCAATGTCAAGAAGGTGTGCAAACCTATAGCGTTAGATAAACCTTCGAGTTTCTTAGGGTCATTAGCTTTTCCTGTATATGATAAATGACGAATTTTGGATGCAAAATTAGAAAATTTAGGATCATCCATCTCCAAACAAAATTCACCCGAGACAAAAATAGCTAAATCACGCATAAGATCATGCATGAGTAGAGCTGATTCATCATCACTTGATGGTTGCAAAAATGACCTTGAGATTAGATCTTGGAAGTACTCCTCTCCAACTTCTTCCATTCTCTTTCCGTTCTTAGGTTGCAAAAAACCTTCTGCCATCCACAATAAAATCATCTTTTCTTTTACATATTTATAATCCTTGGGAAATATTGCACAATAAGCAAAACATGGCTTTAAATACGAAGGTAGATTGTAGTAACTCAACCACAAAGCTGGAAGAATACCAATGCTACTCCTTGCATACAACTCCCATATATCACTTTTTAGTACTTTATTCCATTCCTCATTGTCCCGTTTATCACATAAAAGACCACCAAGTGATTTCAATGCTAAAGGAAGCCCCTCACACTTATCAACAATTTTTTTACCAATTACTTGGAGATCTGAGTAATTTTCGGAGTTCACATCAATAGAGGCATGTTTAGCAAATAAATGCCAACCATCTTCACTGGATACTCCTTTAAGGAAATGAATTGGCTCTGTTTTCATTATTGATGCAACTATAGTGCTACGCGTTGTCACAATAATCTTGCTACCATGAAGTCCCGATTTAAAAGAACCCTTTAAGACGTCCCACTTGTTAGGATCCTCGTCCCAAACATCGTCAATAACAAAGAGAAATTTCTTTGTACTCAAAGCCTTCTTTGCTTTATCTTGAAGATCATATGGCTCCTCAGTTTCACATTTTTCAGAATTGACCTTCTCGATAATTATTTTCATCACTTTCAAACAATCAACTTTATCTTCTCCCACTGTAACCCATACTTTGGTCTCGAACTTTTTATCAATTCTCTCGTCTTTAAACACAAGTTGAGCAAGAGTAGTCTTACCAATACCACCCATCCCCACTACGGGAATCACTGAAGGATTTTTGCCACCAGAATCGTCAGAGAGTAGCATCTTAACGATAGTCTCTTTATCTTCGTTCCTTCCGTAAACATCAGATTCTTCTACCAAAGGAGCAAGTAATCTCTCCAGCTGTTTGGCTTTAACATTATCCAGACCAAGATTGTTCTTTTGCTCTAAAAGAAATTTCAGTCTTCCAAGGACCTCTTCTATCTCAGGTTTTATTGCCTTGTCAAATGCAGTAAAGGAAGTTGGTTTGGGTTTGAGGAACTTACTTGTGAAGCTGCTCTGGGATTCACCTTCCTGCTTCTTTTGCAATGCTTCGGTGTCGATCTTATAAACCAAGTCATCGGCATCATAAACCGCATCTTTGAGGTCATCGAGCCACTTCTTCACCCTTTGGTCTTTGATTAATTTCTGCTCAGCATCATTAAGCAGTAGACCAGCTGAGTTCAACGTAATATTCAGCTCACTGAGGAGCTTGACAATGGGCTCTTTTCCTCTGAACAAGTCCAGGACCTCCCGAGAAGCCAACCTGTCGAACAACACTTGAAGGAAAGCAGAAAGAAATGCTCCGCTGACCAATTCAGCAGCCATGACTTTGGGAATTACTTCGCAAATTAACAGATAATCAGGTGGAACAGAAAATGTTAATTGTTCAGTGGGAGAGAGCTTGGGTGTTGTGTTATGTCTCTGGTGTAGACACATTTGTAACGACTTGTAATGGAGACATAATGATCCCAGAAGCAAGCACAGTCATTTATTTATTTAGTGATAAAAATAATGGCATTTATTTTTAAGTAATCGTGGTTATCTATTATACCCGTTATTATGCTGTTCCATGTCAGGCGAATCTTGAAAAGTAAACAAAAGGCATGTGACATGTGAGGCCAGCATTTGATTAAAAATTGCAAAGTACAACATCATTGACGTAGATATATTATTGCTATTCTTATTATTTTTTTTTTTTTGAAGGAGATATTATTACTATTCTTATTATTATTATTATTATTATTTTGAAGGAGATATTATTACTATTCTACTACTGAAACTAGTAACATCTCTAATGTTGTTATCAATTATTGTCTGAGAACACCTGTTAATGGATTAAGATTTGTTAACCAATATGTGAGTAAGTGGAGCCAAGAAAAGTAGTAAAAGCTCAATTGGTGGGGAGATAAAAGTCATAGTAGCTAAGAAAAGTGTGTTAGTGGGAGAGAAAGTAAACGTTGAAAATACACAAATGGACCACTTCCACTAGTTTATTATTTGTTTGAAAATTGAAACCAACCATTTTGTCCTGACATTTGAAATCTGTAGGCCAAAGTGTAAGGCATGCTCTGATATATACGGATAGAGAGATTTTTTTTATTTTTTATTTTTTTGGAAAGAACCGTTAGAGAGATTTTCGATTCATGTAAAGAGGAAAGATAATGCTTTCTTTTTTCTTCCTTTCTTCTTTTTTTTTTTTTTTTTTTTAGCAAAAAGATGCAACTTTGAAAGAGCTAAACCAAAAACTTTTATAAGACAAGATGTTAACAGATCGAATGCCGTTCATACCGGCAAAGGAATGAATTGATTGCCGTTACATAAAGGTCGTTGGGAAAATTTCAGAAACTACAAAACGACAATAATTTACTGAATGTCAATATTTTAAGAAACGACAATAATTAAACAAAACGATAATATTTTAAAAACGACAGTAACTTATGAAAACAGTAATATTTTACAAAATATAAAGAACGGAATATTTTCAAACGACGTATAAATATATAAACCACTTGTATCCGTTAGACCAGCTCCACCATTTTTTTTATCGATAGAATATGATCTAAAATATAAGTATACATATATATGGTAATATAAGAAGCATGGATGGGCATTGGGAACTCAACCGTTTCTTTGCCCATATCCTGCTTCATTTTTTTGTTTTATTATTATTTTTATTTTATTTGTTCTTTTAGTTCAACACGTGTACAGAGCTCATTGAAGCAATTATGTAGTATTTTTTTTTTTGCTCTGGAGCAATTATGTAGTATTAATATTTACTAGGAGGAGTAGGAGCATTTGGTTCTTACGTGTACGGAATTACTGCTGCAATTATGTAGTACTAATATTTACTAGGAGGAGTAGGAGCATTTGGTTCTTTATTATTATTATTATCATCATCATCATCATAAAATTTGAATTTACAGTGGGTCCCACATAACATATTGTTCGGGGTCGGAGTTGTGCTCTGGATTAATTAGAGTGACCTGTACTTAATTAAGACAAAACAGAGGATAATTGGATTAGCTCGTTAGGATGCACAGCAGAAAGGGTCGTCACAACACTTCCACGTGTCGAAACAGGATAGGCGGTTGCAATAAGAACAACTCTTCCTGCGTGTCTCGACAAGATTGGCGGTTGCAAGGATGACTCGCTTAGTGTGCAGCAGAAATAAAATAATATTAAAAATTGACGGAGGCGAATAAACTGACCATATTGTCAACTGAAGACTAGAAGTAATATAATAATGCAATAAATAAATAGACAGGAATTTAAATATTACTAGTTGACTGAGGCGAATAAACCGACCATATTGTCAACTAGAAGTTAGAAACAGAAATAAAGTGCAGAAAAATAAATAGTTAGAAACTGACGAAGGCGATACCGTCCATATGCCAGTTTCAGTTAGTTAGCAAGGTTAGAATTACGAGGCGGTAAGTCCAGCCATATTATCGTAAATAATAATAAATAACTGAAATTAAAATGCTGAAATTTAAATAAAGCAGTGTGTCCGGTTGCAGGAGAAAACAACACAGATCACTAAATAACTACGCACAATAATTAAAAGGGGAGCAAAGTAACCGATTGCACTTAAGGCAGCAATACAGATTACTTTACAGGGAAGGGGAAGCGTAGTAACTGATTGCACTTAGAGCAGCAATACAAATTACTCGCCAAGATGGAGATATAAGACAAATATATATAGGAAGCACAAAACCTCGAACTTGTGCTACAGATCAAGCACAAGAGTGTGGAGAGTAGCTCGGTATCCAAAGATTACCGAAGTACATGAATTAGAAACAAAAGATTGGTCACGGCTGCGTGTGAGATGGTGTTGACAATTTGGAGTTACAGATTAGTAAAGAGATTGAGATGGGATGGTTAAGTTTATATATATGCGTGTATGGAAAGGGTAATATGAAGACAAGTGGGGCCACGGTTGAACATCAAGGAAAGGAAAATGTGACCATTAAATGCAAGAAAAGTTAACCAAGAAAGGGAAAAAAAAAAAGTGCACGGCTAAAAGAATAAGAAAGAGAGGGATGGAGCCGAATTGTATTAATTGAGAAAAAGTTGAATTCTTGGAGCTGTTTTTTTTCTTTTGTCCGGTCACCAAATGGGCTTAAAGAGTCAAACTTCAAATGGGTTTTCGGAGAAGGAGAGACAGGAGAGACAAAGCCCTTGCATATATGACATGAAAGTTACTAAATAGACTTGGTTTTCACTAGAGACAAAAGAAAATAATGACAATAGTTAATGAAGTTGACTACGGATTGAAGACAACAAAACTAAAAGAATGGTGATGGAGAATATTAATGGTAGTGGGAGTGATGGTTATGAATTGATGGGGATAACTAAGGTAGTCACGGGTTGGAGAAAGTAGTAAGATTTGGTAAAAGACAAAAGTTGCACAAGTNATCCAAAGATTACCGAAGTACATGAATTAGAAACAAAAGATTGGTCACGGCTGCGTGTGAGATGGTGTTGACAATTTGGAGTTACAGATTAGTAAAGAGATTGAGATGGGATGGTTAAGTTTATATATATGCGTGTATGGAAAGGGTAATATGAAGACAAGTGGGGCCACGGTTGAACATCAAGGAAAGGAAAAGGTGACCATTAAATGCAAGAAAAGTTAACCAAGAAAGGGAAAAAAAAAAAGTGCACGGCTAAAAGAATAAGAAAGAGAGGGATGGAGCCGAATTGTATTAATTGAGAAAAAGTTGAATTCTTGGAGCTGTTTTTTTTCTTTTGTCCGGTCACCAAATGGGCTTAAAGAGTCAAACTTCAAATGGGTTTTCGGAGAAGGAGAGACAGGAGAGACAAAGCCCTTGCATATATGACATGAAAGTTACTAAATAGACTTGGTTTTCACTAGAGACAAAAGAAAATAATGACAATAGTTAATGAAGTTGACTACGGATTGAAGACAACAAAACTAAAAGAATGGTGATGGAGAATATTAATGGTAGTGGGAGTGATGGTTATGAATTGATGGGGATAACTAAGGTAGTCACGGGTTGGAGAAAGTAGTAAGATTTGGTAAAAGACAAAAGTTGCACAAGTTTTGGACTAAAAGAAACCACGAGAAAGTAATTGAATGAGGAGACAAAGATAGGAAAGATAATGAACTTGGAAGCCTCGGATAGATGAAAAACAAGAGCTGCAGCTCAAGACTCAATACGAAGAGAAGAGGAGAGAGGAAGATTGTATTTAGAGTAAAAGAAAGATAAACCGGCCTCCTTGATACAAAGGGACATAAGCCTATATATAGGCATTTTACAAACGGTGGAAGAGATGAAAACCTCTCACCAGCTTTTCACACTTGACACCTAAGTAATATAGGTGTCATTTGTACACAAGTTTATTGTTAGGCTTTTGACAAGTGGCTTGTGTGGTGTCACAAGTAGAGCTTGACACATGGCCCTATAGTATCGCGACACATGGTATCATGATAATGTGACACAAATTTCTTGTTGACGTGGCATAAATTTGACAATTTTTTGATGAAAAATTAACATGTCTAATTTTCTTAATTGACCCCATAAATTGCACAATTATCACATTATTTGTGACTTAATATTTTTAGTGACGAATTATAAAAATTTGTCACACCCCAAAACACATATCTATCTTAGTATTTACCAATTTGCCATGTTCCCCTTTTATACGTTTTTGAGAATTTCTTTTCATTTATGAATAAACAATTTTCTTTTTCTTTTACTGGAAATAAACAATTTTTCTTTAATAGCCATGTTAGATAAATTTTTCTATTACTTACTAAAATAGGTGTTCCTTTTTTTTTTTTGCCTTTCGTTCTTTTGTTTTTTTTTCTTTTTGTTTTTTTAGTGGTCTTGTGGAAGTTTACAAATATGTTTTGTGTCTATCTTGTTTAGGAAGATCATATCTATAACAAAATATTTCTTTGATTTCTGGATTGTAATTTTCGCTTCATTTTTCACTAAATCATGTTTAATAGAAATAGTTAATTGTTTAATTGTAAATAAAATGCTCTAACACATGGGAGACCAAATTTTATAGTGTTTTCTTTCTAAATTATAAGTAGTAGTAGTCTCTCTGTCTGTATTGTTATAATTATTATTATTATTATTTGATTTCACTTGCTATATATTGTTTTTGGCGTTTTACAATCTTGTGGTTTTTAAGTTTCTGTTTTATTGTCAAAATGTTACATATGGATTTTTTTTTCTTAGAGTGAATACATATGGATGTTGATGATAAGCTTTTAGATAAATTGAAAAATAACATACTTATTATTAGAATTTGAATTAGATTTAACTAAATTATGCACAACATAATTTGAATTAGAATTTGAATTGTATCGTCCATTGCCCATCCTGCTTGTTTAAATTTTTTTATTTGTTTCTAAAACAATTTGTTTGTTTATTTCTCTTTTAAAGTAATTTTTAAAAGTTTGATTAATTATTAATTTTGTTGTAAATGGGGCCAACTACCTACGTTTATGGTATTTGTATAAAATTATTTGGAAACCACAAAAAAGGCCCATTTTGTTTTCTGCATTTTAGTTAGAAATTAGACCACTAGTTCTTTATATATTAGAGAAATACCATTTTATAAATTTTCACTTCTTACCTAAGGAAAGATGCTCTTTTCTTTAAAATAAAAGTCAAATTTGCTACGTACTTTTTTTTAAATAATTGAAATATACTTTTTATTAGTTTTAGCATGCACATAAAAAAAATTTCCTAAGCAAATGGGTCACATGTGCTTATAAACTCTTATATATATATATATATATATTTATTTATTTATATATATTTGCCAATCCGGTAGGTTTTTTTTTTTTTTTACCTATGTGTAGATATATATATATATATATATATCTATTAATATTATAGAAAAATGGACATCCTCAGTTAACGAGATGTCCTTTAGGTGCTTACTAAATTTTTTCTTTTTTTTTTATTTGTTTCTTTTTTTTTTCCCAAGATAAGCACACATTTTGGCAAAAAAAATATAAGTGAATGTGTATATTTCATCTGTCATGGTTATAACAAGATGTACACATTTTTTTGTTTCTTTTTTAACACGTAACTCAGATTTATTCTAGAGATAGGACACATATTTTATTTATTTTATTAATTAATTCTGGAGAAAGAACAGTCATCGGCTTATTATTCATACATGACTTGGTCTATTTTCTTCAGGTTCTGGTCAATTTTCTTATTATATTTTCCAGAGTATGTTTTTTTTTTTTAGGGCAAATTCAGGGTTGGGTTTTAGGCTCTATTACCCTTTACCAGTTTGAAACATGCGAACGTTGATTGTCTAACTGGTAAATTTCTCTTCCTCGACTTGTTATATTATTTGGTTTTGCTTTATCTATCTATTTAATTTCTTTTTTCCTTTTTTTTTATTTTACTTCAATCTTTTATATTTACAATTTCATAGAATTTTTTGTTAATGTTTAGATGCTTATTTTTTCCAAAAAAAATCGGAAAAATTATATTTATCTTAATAAGTTACTATCAGATTGTTTTATAACTTACATATATGATCGAATTTAAATTCTTTGTTCAGAAAGAAAAGTTACTAATATTATTATTATGAAGAGATTTGTTTAGCTTTAATGTACGCAAAAATTTGAATACAATAGTTCTGTTATTGATATTAACCAATCGTTTTGGTTTATGCTTTATTTATTACATTCAATCATTTTAAGTAAAAGTCTTGTTTTGTGGCCTGCGTAGGTTTTCTCACTAATTCACCAATTAATTTGATATTCAGTAGTGGAATGATAAAGTTTCACTGTTATGTGGGCTTTTATAGAACTTTTTTTAGCGTTGTAATTTAAATTATACTTTGTTGCTTTTTGTATGATTATAATTTCTAGGAATTACTTCCATGTAATGTCTTCTATTTTGACTGAGCTTTTATTTGTCAAATGGTCACATTGTGTTGCTACTCATTCTTATTATTAATTTTTTTATTGTCTTATCAAAGAACCAGAAGTTTTGGTATAATTGGCTTTTTTTTCGTAACAGAAGTAATTAGAATATATAACCAACAAGAAGCTTCTTGATCAGAGTAAATATTTTGTACGTATAAGTTATTCTGATACTCAGTGTATACAATTAATATGATCAAATGCTGAGTCGTGGAGTTGCATTTTTCTTGGTGCAGCTATGATGACAACATTATTAGTATTGAAAATATGAGTAAAAATAAAAATTATTACATATCTTTGAGTAGTGATGATATGAATGGAAGTATAAATAAAAATAATGGAATCAATAGTAATGTATTTATTGAGAGAGAAAATACTTTATCAAAATCATGTAAAAAAGAAGTAAGAATAAATGAAAGAAAAGGGAGAGAAAAAAGACGTCAAAGAGAACTATATTAACAGAAAAGACAAAATATAGATGAAGAACAAAAGGGACAAACGAGAAAGAAATGACGAGAATACGCTGCAAAAAGAAGACTAAATTTATCAATTGGAAAAGAACAACTTAATAAAGAAAATGAAGATGACTGTAAACTATATGATTGCGAAGTTATAACTAATATTAATGTTGATCTTATTGAGTTTCATAATATTTTCGAAACATGTAAGATAAAATTATTTACTATTTAGTTATTTTCATTAGTTATGTTTTCGTAATTTTCTGGTTTTCAATTTTTTAAAAAAAAAAAAAGAAATGAAAAAGATTCATATTATAAACATTGTATTTTTTTAAATACAGGCGAGACTTAAAAACAGAGACAAGATATGGGAAAAACTCTTATTGATAGAAATAGAATAGGTATAAAAGTTGTTAATTTAATTATTTAACATGGTTCATACTCTTTCTTAAGATTTATAGTCGAGTATCAATTATATATTCCTCTTGACTCATATTGAGAAAACATAACTTTTTTTTTATGTTTCTTATAACTTATTGTTTGCTGTCATGTATTTTTGCAGACATCAGAAGCATTAAACGGAAAAATATTCAAATATTAGAAGATATAGTTGAAGAACCTGACAAATTAAAATTACCAATGATATGTGAATATTGTGATGCTAAAGACTTTTATCATGAAACAAAAAAAATTTGTTGTTTGGATGGAGAGATATTTCTAGCCATTATTGATGCTCCGAAAAAATTATATGATTTATTTACTTCCACATCAGACGATAGTTTAGAATTTCATAAATACATTCAAATTTATAATAATAATTTTGCTTTTACATTATTCGGTGTTAAATATGATAAAAATTTATGTAAAAATGAAAAAAATATATATATACATTTCATGTGCAAGGACAAGTTTAACACTATATAAATGAGTTTTTTTCATCAGATAATCGCCCATCTAATATATACATTTACTTTTATGATACAGAACATGAAATAAAAAATCGATTAAATAATTATCCTAATGCTATGACGTTAGTATAATGATTTGGAAAATCAGATATATTTTTAACTATGACATATAATCTTAATTGGTATGAAATTAAAAAAGAATTGCAAGCCTATGAAAATAGTCAGAATAGACCTGATTTAATTGCTTGTATATTTAGAGCAAAATTGAAAGAATTAAAATATAAATTGTTAAAGAAATAAATATTTGGTCCAGTAGCAGCATATGTGTGTGTAATTGAATTTCAAAAAAGAGGCCTTTCTCATGCTTATTTCTTGATTAAATCAAAATTTAATTCAAAGATAATTAATCCTGAAAATTTTGACAAAATTGTATAAGTTGAATTACCAGATATAAATAAAAATATGTATTTATATTTAGTTGTTATTAAACATATGATATATGGTCCTTGCGGTAATTTAAATCCAAATAATATATGTATGAAAAATGGTACTCGTAAAAATCATTATCCAAAGCTATATTCTTCAAAAACATATATTGGAGATAATGAATATCCAAAATATAGAAGGAGAAATGATGGACAACAAATTAAAGTAAAAGGACACTATTTAAACAAGCAATGGATTGTTCCCTATAATTCTTATTTACTTGCAAAATTTGATTATCATATAAATGTAGAAATATTTTCTACAGTTTAAGCTGTAAAATATTTATACAAAAATATATATATATATTTATATATATAAATATCATGATCGACTAGCAATTTATATAAATTCAGATGATAGAACTAATAATATTGATAAAATTAGCAATTTCTAATTAGCGAGGTGGATATCCCCAACCGAAGTAACGTGGAGAATTTTTGGCTTTCTTATAAATGAAATTTATCCTTATGTTATTACATTACAATTACATCTTGAACATAGGAAAATTATTACGTTTAGAAAATCAGATGATCTTATTAAAGTTGTTAACAACGATTTCACATTAATATCTATGTTAAGTAAATATTTCCGTATGATTAAAATTGATGGAAAAGCAAGAACTTTATTGTACAAAGAATTTTTTGAGCATTTTATTTGGAATAACAGAGACAAGTTATAGCTTCCTAGAAAAAAGGTAATATTATTAGAAGAATTGTTACTACAAATCTAATAAAAGAAAAAAAGTATTATTTACGTTTATTATTGAATCATATTAAAGGTATAACATCTTTTGAGGATTTAAGAATCATAAACAATATTTTAACTTCATCTTTTCAATAAGCTGCTCTTTTCTAGGCTTATTAAAAAGAAATAATTACTTAAATTTATGCTTAGAAGAAGCTTTTCTATATCAATTACTATATACTTTTTGTTGTTTATTTTTCAATATTACTAATATTTTGTGAACCAGACAATCCAGAGCATTATGGGAACGATTTGAAAATGTATATCTGAAGATTATTTTCAATTAAATATAAATTCATTGGATATAAAAACTAAAATGTTGCAGCCATTGAGTCATATGTTTGAATCAATGGAAAAAATATAAATGATTATCACTTATGGATTATATAATAAACTTAAGTGAAGAGGAAAAACATATGAAAAAAATAAATGAAGAACTAACAATTGTAATCTCTGAAGAAAATATATTAGCTGCAGAAAAATTAAATGAAGAACAAAAGGTTGCTTATAATGTAATTTTTGAAAACGTTTTAGCACGTGAAGCAGCTGTTTTTTTCATTGATGGACCTGGAGGTATAGGTAAAATGTACTTATATAGTGCTTTACTTACTACTATTAGATCTAAAAATTTGATAGCATTAGCTACGACTTCTTCCGGAGTTGCTGCAGTTATATTACCTGGTGGTAGAGCAACAATCAAGTTTAGCTTATTTATTAAAATTAACAAAAATTTTATTATGGGATGAAGCTCCAATGATAAATAAACCCGCAATTAAAGCCTTTGATAATATGTTACAAGATATAAATGAGTGTAAATTACCTTTTGGTGGTAAAGTCATTATACTTAGTGGAAATCTTTGTCAAGTTCTTCCAGTTATTCCACGAGCTAGAAAAAGGAGGAAATAATACATGCAAGTTTAGCAAAATCTTACTTATGGCCATTATTTATAAAAATATATTTAACTCAAAATATGAGAGCTAATAATGACCCTACATTTTTTGATTTTTTTATTACATATAGGTGATGGAAAAGAAGAGAATTTTGATGATAACAATATCAAATTACTACCAAACATGATAATACCATACGAAGATGATATTTTATCACTTCAAAAGTTAATAAAAACTGTACTTCCGAACATTACTAATTATATTAATAATCTACAATTAATGGTTAATAAAGCTATATTAATACCGAAAAATGATTATGTTGATGAAATAAATAATCGATTAATTGATCAATTTTCTGGTGATCCTGTTAGATATTTTAGCTTTGATGAAACCTTAGATACAACTAAACAATATTTTCAAGAAGACTTCTTAAATACTCTAACACTAAATGGAATTCCATCTCATGAATTAATATTAAAACCAAATTGTCAAATTATTTTACTTCGTAATTTTAATGCTTCTGAAGGATTATGTAATGCTTCCCACTTTTCCAAATTGCTAAAGGAAGACCCTTACACTTATCAACAATTTCTTTGCCAATTACTTGGTGATACAAGTACTCATCTGAGTGGTCTACATCGATTGAAGCATGTTTTGCAAATAATAAAAAGCCATCATCATCAGATATTGGATCTAGTTGATGAACTGACCTAGTTTCCATAATTGACGCAATATTTGTGTTGCGTGTTGTCACGATAATCGTGCTGCCACGCAATCCTGATGCTAAAGAACTCTTTAAGACGTCCCACTTTTGAAGATCCTCATCCCAAACATCATCGATAATAAAAAGAAACTTCTTACCAGCCAAAGCCTTCTCTAGTTTATCTTGAAGTGCATATTGCTCCTGAACTTTACATTCCTCAGAATTGGTCACTTGCTCAATAATTATTCTCATCACTTTTAAGCAATCAATTCTATCGCCTCCCACTGTGACCCATGCTTTGGTATCAAACCTTTTATTGACTCTCTCATCCTTGTACACAAGTTGAGCGAGAGTAGTCTTGCCAATACCACCCATCCCCACTATTGGAATCACAGATAATTTGTCGCCGTTGGCATCATCATCTGATAATAGCAACTGAATGATAGCTTCTTTATCAGCATCCCTTCCATAAACATCAGATTCTTCTACCCTAGGAGCACATATTCTCTCTGGCAGTTTTTTGTTTTCAACAATTTTCAATCCAGGGTTGTTCTTCGGCTCTAGAAGAAGTTTCAATTTTCCAAGAATATTATCTATCTCTGGCTTTATTTTGTTGTCAAATGCAGTAGATGAAGTTGGGTTGAGTTTCATTAGTACCTTTGCGAAGCTTCTTTGGGGTTTGCCTTCCAGCTCCTTTCGCAGTGCTACGGTGTTGATCTTATAAACCAAGTCGTCGGCATCGTAAACAGTATCTTTGAGATCGTCAAGCCACTTCTTCACCCTTTGGTCTTTGATTAGCTTCTCCTCAGCATCATTGAGCAGTAGACCAGCTGAGTTCAACGTAGTATTCAACTCATTGAGGAGATTAACAATGGCTTCTTTTCCTCTGAACAAGTCCAGGAACTCCCGAGAACCCAACCGGTCAAACAACACTTGCAGGAAAGCAGAGAGAAACGCCCCACCAACCATATCAGCCGCCATGATTTTCGAACTTGAAAAGGATTAATGGAATGATTGATAAACACAAATATTGCAAAAAGATAAGAAACGAAAATGTAGCAAACAGCAAAGCTAGAGCAGAAATATAGCCTTAAACATCGACTTTATGATATGGGGAGATACGGATCACAAATCGGCATCCATCCGTCATTTGCGCGTGCGCGTGCCATGTGTTTATGTTACAATTCTAATTTTTTCCTTCTTCTTTTGTTCGGTTTTATATATATATATATATATATATAAAGAATTGAAATAGAACCAAAGCGATATTTAACTTGTATAATGTTTTATATAGTCACACAAGTTGATAGCTCACATGTGCAGTTTATCGAAAAAGACAAAAGCCTGTAGGAATGCGTGATTAAAGACTTAATATGTGGTTGGTGCAAGCAAATTCATCATATTCATAATCGTCAGCACAGAGGTTGTTTACTAATTTATCAACGCGTTTTGTTAAGCAATGTCATGCGCCTGCTCAATACCGCATAAGTGTGTAATTCTATTAAGAAGTGATTTTAATCGATAAATTGTAGTCATACATGAAATATATTTATAATCAGTTAATGATAAATTGACGTGTCATATGATGCTGAGTATTATATATATGGTGCTGCATCGTATTACTCTAATATTATATATATAATGTCACATCGTATTACTCTTCTTTGTTAGGTTAAGGATAATGACAGGAATAATAACAACTCATATTTTAAATAACACACGTGTTGTTATTAAAAGGTTAAAATAATAACTAAGATCACTAACATTATTCTTAGTTTAATAGACAAATGTTGCTCTTCCATTTTTCTCAAACAATAAATACCCCTTTAATTTTGGTGAAATATAAGAGTGTGTTGTGAGAAATGAGATGAACTTATTTCATGGGCTTTTGTAAATCATTTTAAAAGGTACCATATCGATAAAAGTTATAAAGAATGTATCGATAATTTGTTTGACTATGTTCTTTATATTTTGTTTTGAAGATTTCCTCAGAAAAAAAATCATCTTTTATTACACTTCAAAAAAAATAAAAATAAACACTAAAACAGTCTCTCTACTAGTTTTCTCTCAACAACAACAACGAAAAAGATAAAAAAAGAAAAAAAATCTTGCTGCTCCTCATAGAAACCAAAGAAGGAGTCTTTCCTTCTCCTTCTCCTTCTCCAGCCTCTACTTCTGTCCTCTCCTCTTCTTCTTCCCTAATCTCTCTTCCTGACCTCTCTCGGGGATGAGAGTTTTCTTTCAATTTCTTTTAATTTTTTAATAAGTCCAAATTTAGACTTGGTTTAGTACCATCTTTTATGTGGATAAGTCCAGATCTATATCTGGTTTAGTACAACATTTTGTGTGAATTCAAGTCCGTTAATTTGAGATTTTTTCTTTGATTCATATCTATTAGGTAGACGAGTTGTTTTTTCATTTCAGCGGACTTGGATCTCAATTGGTACTGGAATCATATAGTCTACTCCGCCAAGAACGTAGTTCAAGTATAAAGTGTTGAAGGTAATGGTTTGCTTATTGTCATTGTCATCTATTCTCTTTGAGAATTATAGTAACCCGCACATCTTATTTTTAGTTGTATTTGTAATCTACTTTTCATCTCCTTTCTTTAAATAGTTTAAATTTATAGTCATTGTGCTTGTATTGTAATTGCAATTTTTTATTTCGAGTAATGATATTCCCTTGAAGAGTTCGTTTATACAATAAGTAAATACATAAATAAATAAAAATTATAAGCATTAGCAAACAAACCTAAAATTTGAAACTTTTAGCTAAATTTCTTAGAAGCTACAATTAAAAGAAGATAACACGTTATTAAATTTTTTTTTGCTCACGTGCTCTACATTTCACACCTCTAACAGTACTACTAACATCCATTTAAGCTTTGTATGTTAAAATTTATGGTATGTTTGGTCCAAATGAATGAACCTTGAATAGAAAGGTGATTTCAAAAGAATGTACATTCCTTTGTTTAGTTATATTTTTAGCAAAAGAATTATAATTCTAATAGAATTATAATTACATTAAATGGTGTAATTATTATTCCACTCTACTACTAAAGGAATAACCATTCCAGCATTACCAAAAGAATTTAATACCTAATTTTTCTTATTTTGTCCTTTTAAAACATCTAAAAGTGATGGCATTATTGTTAATAGAATATTTTTTCTATTCCATTCTAAGATTATTTCAAGTTTCAACCAAATAATGAATTATTATTCCTATTCATTCTCCAATTCTATTCCATTACACTTCTCATTACTATTCTAATTTCATTCCATGAACCAAACACCAACTTAATGCTTTAAACTTAGAAAACAAACTCCTTAAAAAAAAAAAAAAAAAGAATGAAAAACGAAAACGACGTGCACAGCCCAAGTGCTTAAGTTCAACCTCACCGTCTTCTTCTTCCATTGACGAAGGATAATGAGATTTGAAGGGTCAATATTACAAATCCCTAAAAAATTGTATTAGACAGAGAACATGTTTTTGGCACCCCATTCTATAGCTTTCCTATGAAAAGAATATTTATCATTTATGAGTTTTATTTTTATTTACCAACTTTTCTTTTTATTTGCAAAAGCATCAAGTATTCCATAAGTAAAGGTTCCAAGAGACAAAAGAATCCAAGTTTGAGATGTTTTTGTATGCCCTCTTTGTAGATGAATTATGCTTTTTAGAAAATAAAAGCAAGAAGTCGAAGATGAACTCTCAAAGGAAAGAAGCCTCTTCAAATCCAAAATCTGACATATATATAAATTAGTAAAGAGGCCTCGTCAATCCGATGAGAAGACACAGGTCGAGGTTGTATATATGTATATTTTTTTAAGTATTAAATTTTAATGTTTAAAGCTCTTAACGGAGGTTTATGCTGTTAGAATACATTAAATGGAGAGCATGTGAGTGGAAGAAAAATTAAGGACGTAGCATCTTCTCTTATTTGATGGAAGAGAATACGACAGAGACTCAAAGACAGAGGATCCAAGTCCAATTAAAGGTGCTTAGCAACTCCTCGGAAGGTAGCTAGCTACTAAGCAATAATATTGCTCAAAGGGAAATTTGGAAGTAAACTCCGCGGATATGTTTCTCTTGTGCGTGGCCCACATCCAGTGACTAGTGACTTTAGTATAAGTTAAAGAAAGCCTAAAAGTCGAAGATACTTGTGCAGCTAAAATATACCTTTAGGAAAAAAATTAGAGTTCCCTCTTGAACTGTAGTATTATAAATTGGCAGAAATTTATTCAGTGATACGACTTTACACAGTGTAATGTGGATTATATGTCGATCACTAAATACATCATACTATTCCTGGTCAGTCGAAGCACGAACAAGGCAGCATATGGCATAACTAATATCTGGTAGCTACTTAGCTAGACAACGATTGAATATTCACCCAAAAAAAAAAAAAAAAAACCCTAGAAAACGATTGAATGGTAGGAGAGATTCCACATTCAATAATGTGGCATCATGCATGATCATGCCTCTAATCCAATAATTGAGATTGTAAGAGTCCTAAAGTATAGTTGAATTGCACATGCGTTTCCGGTACGTATGACACTAGAAAAGTGTGGCCGTTTTTATTTATTTATTTATTTACTATTTTTTAAAATTGCTAGAAAAATAAAAAAAGTACAATGAGACGACCAAAGATGTTTGGTGAGGGCCTTTTAAGGACAGAACTATCTGACTAGACAAGGGAGCGAATTGCATTAGGTTTAATCCCAGCAAGCACTATATAAGCCACTAAATTTGGCAGAATCAAGTCTTCACATTTGAAGACCTCAAAACAGTAGCCCAAGTCGAACTTATAACCATGACCTTATCTATCTACTAATGTTTTATCACTTGTTCATCCCACTTGGAGGTGGCCGTTGGCTATTTGGTAAATGAATAAACATATGTATATTAAAGTTGCAAAATTGATCAAATCATGTGGTGGAGAAGAACATTTTAACATGGTCAATCCGGAGAAACATGCTATTTTCAAGTGGAACGAGCACTTGAACGTAGTTGAAGAACATTTTAACATGGTCGATCCGGAGAAGCATGACCAATCTACACATACAGAGTTATCAATTCTTATCTACAATTATTAATGTTTTGTACTCATTTAATTGTTTTCTTTTTTCTTTGCATGGAAAGTTTCCCTTTTTTGTTTTCTAATAAATTATGTATACATAATCAAATAACGTGTATATGTGTGTGTACATATATATATATATATATCTATTAATCTGTTAAATATGCAATTGATCTATTCAAATTAAAATGCAATACTAGCTTATTTTCTTCCATTCTTTTTTTTTTTTTTTGGTTGTGTTTAAATAAAGCCTTCATACAGTTATGAGTTATGCTTGGTTGTAGTTTCTATTTGCTTCTTTTGCTGCTACCCCTTCGTGGCCTTTTGGGTTGTTTATTTGACCAATTTTGTTGACCAGTTTATGAGCTGTGTTTCATATTGTAACCTTATTTGAAACTTGAAAGCGACTATATTGTCCTGATATTTGAAATCTGTAGGCAACCAAGTGTGAGGCATGCCTAGAGAGATTTTGGATGAAAGGAAAAGAAAAATAATGCCTTATTTAGTCTTCAAACGGAAAAGATGCAACTTCAAAAAATCTAAACCAAAAAAAATTTCATAAGACTAAGATTTGAACAGAATGCCGTTCATACCGGCAAAAGTCATGAATAAATTGATTGTTATGACATAAAGGTCCTCGGTAAAATTTTCTGAAACCACAAACGACAATACTTACTGAAAACGACAATACTTTAAAGGATAGAATACTTTCAAACCACATGATATAGAAATGACTACTATGTACTAAGCGACAATGCATTCCTACAACTGGAAAAGGAGAATAACATGCAAGTTGCAACCGACAAGAACTATAAAGACAATAAATTAACAACAACTCATCTAAATGACCATGTATCTGAGAATCATTTTCAAACACCAATGATACAATTAACAAACGACAAAATATCTAGAAACGACAATATATCTAGACACGACAGAGTGGAACAACGGTAGAACCATTAAATGACAACAATCATGACTCATACGAATACCTCTATGAACGACGTGGTGTACTCTAGACGACAGTGTATTCGGTCAATTAACAACATAATTAAATTCCCTGAACGTCACTCATTTTATATGAGCATAATTTTGGGGCGAGTAGTTATATGGCCATTTTTAGGCCCATAATTCAGTACATGACCACGGTCTGTTAACTGTAGCAATATGTCCAAACTAAAGTCCGTTGGAATCTGTAAGACCGAAATTACCCTCAAGAAGCCCAAACCGAAGAATCCAAATCGATCACGATTTTCCCCTCTCTCTCCGTCACTTTCTCGCTCATTTTCCCTCGCTTTCTCCCTCTTCTCCGCCAGTTTCTCGCATTTTCCCTCTCCTCCCAAATTTTTTCCCTCACTTTCCTTTATCTTAGACGAAAACATCTCCACGATTTTTCATTTTCTCGAAAGTTTTTTCTGTAAAACCTAACTGAAACTCATAATCCAAATCCAAATTTTCCATAAAAACCTCACTGAAACTCATAATCCAAACCCAAATTCGCAAAGAAATCTGATATTTACCGGATTTTTCAACTTATCATCGCGAAAAAATT
>JXTC01001038.1:12897-26597 GCA_002914845.1 Trema orientale | reverse complement strand
ATTAATGTATAGTGTCCTTAACTATTTGGTGTTCCCATCAATTCACAAACCATAACCTCCAATATGCCAGAGTTCACCTCTAATTTCGTAGAGGCTAGTCTTTCAACAAATCAAAAGGCTACAACCCATGAAAGCAAGTCCAATCAAATATCAAGGATTAAGATCTATATGCTAAGAGCTAGTTTATGGTAATATAAGAATTGAGTTACGGCACTCCAATTCTTTATATTGCCTGGTCCAGTTCAATACACATAACTTATTTATGTTGTATTAGTGTTTCTATCAGAAGTTACATACTTCAATGATTTGAGACATATCATTCCCGTTGAGATAGACAAACACTACAACCTATAGTAAATAAAGTATTCCTTCTTTATTTACAGATTGTGAACTAATTCATTTAGACTTAGATAAAGAAACAAGTCTCCCCATAATTAACACTTAATCATGTTTGTTTCTTTATACACAAACAAAGTCATGGAATCTTTTTCAGATAAATAAACTATACAACTAAGATAGTTTAATCTAGCAAATATCATAATTGCATATAAGAGAAAGTTGTTCATACTCAAAGGGTATAATTGGAAATATGCTTTTTAGGACAAAAATCCCAACAATAACTTGAGCAAGAGAGAGCAAAATACTCTCTAAGGTTTGCGATATGGGGCTCTTATACAGGGCCCCTATCACGGCACCTTATAGGCGCTGTGAAACTGGGCTTTCATGGCGCCTATAAAGTGTCGTGAAAGACATTCACCTACTACGGAGCCGTGAAAGCCAACTTTCACGGCGCCTATAAAGTATGTGGTGGCTAATGCCTTTACCACGGCGCATCCGTACACACGCCGTGGTAAAGGCTTTTTTTAGTAGTGGTTAGATGGTATTAAAACATATATTAGATGATATTAAAACATATATAAACGAGATGAGATTCTTAGCTCTATCTTATTATTTTAGTAATATCATACTATTAAAATATAAGGATATTACATTGAAATCTATATGTTAAACAGCTAC
Source organism: Trema orientale (assembly GCA_002914845.1). NCBI lineage: Eukaryota > Viridiplantae > Streptophyta > Magnoliopsida > Rosales > Cannabaceae > Trema > Trema orientale. Next base: position 25,580 of record JXTC01001038.1, on the reverse strand, counting down.
AGATAAGAGAGTGGTAAAATAAAGGTGCAGCTACCCCTCTAAAATTTTACAAATCAAATATTCTTACATCGTTATTTAATAAAATTCGTTTCCTTAGGATCTAAGCCGCATCCGTAGCAGGATTCTCTAATTTGGCCCTTCGATCGTGAGTTTTTTTTTTTTCTTTTTTTTTTTTTTTGAACTGTTGGATTATAATTGTAGGGTGATGATGGAGTTTAGAATTGTTTGAACTTTTATTTTCTCTTTTTATCATTCCAGTCTATACGTTTCAATGGAACCCGGCCAAAAAAATATAATAACAAGAAATTTATTGTTCAGCGGTTTACGGATCAGAAACATCTGGTGACAATGGAATGAGAAAAACAAAAAAGTTCTGTTTTGGCGCAAAAATGGACAACGTTGAGGACAATAGAGGTAATTATTTGTTTTAATTTTTTTTTAAACAATATATTTATTCTAATGTTTTCTACTCTATTATGCTATGATTGGGTGTAGATATTAGCATTCAAAGCTTCCTACTTGTGGGCCAAATCTTTGCATGAAATCTAATCTCAGTCGTTGGATCTTCTCCCTATCTAGGACAAAAATTCGGGGTCCTACTCCTGATTCTTGTTGTAGGAGTGCTCTTTTATTTATCTTAAATTTTTCGCATTAAATTGAAGAACTTATAAATTTTCATAAATATTCTCGTCTATATCTATAACTATAATAGAAGCATAAATAAGCATAAGGAACCGGGTTGTTCTTCTGCCCTTTTTGCTTCATCTTCTTCTTTTTTCACAACAAATTGAAGAATTTATAAATTTTCACAAATATTCCCATCTATATCTATAACTAAAATAGAAGCAAGGATAGACATAGAGAACTGGGTCATTCCTATGCCTATCCTGCCTCACCTTCTTCTTCTATTTTTAAAGTTATATTAACTCACGTGTCCTATTTTCACATGTTAGAATGACTTCATAGTTTGTATGCACATATAATGCCTTTATTTCTTTATTTATTATTGTATCAAGAAATCATTTTGTTTTACAAGAATAATGAATAAAATATAATTTCATGATTTTATTAATAAGTTTGTACACATATTAAACTCTTTATCATAATTTCTGGACATTTATTATCTTATCAATAAAAAAAATAACAAAATAGCATAATTACTTTCCACAAAAATCAACATTAACCTAATCCAATATTTTTAAATCTTTCCACAAATATCAACTTCAACCTAAACCAATTTTTTCAATCTTTTTTATAAACGTTTTTCTAAAATTTAAATTGATGCTTTTAACAATTTTTTTTTTTAAAAAAATCTTCTACTGCCAATCGAATCTTAAAATATACCTCAATCAATACTTTTGTAAATATCAAAAATAGATTTTTGTCTTAGTGTCTTATATGAGTCTTTATATCTCGTTTTCTAAAATATTAAAAGTAATGACCTAAAACATTTGTCTAATATTAGATAATTAAAAAAAAAACTCATCGATTATTCCATTACCAAAAAATAAGTAGAACTAATTTTTTTCTTATTCTAATGTTTATCTGTAATGTCCGAAGTCCTATATTGAGTATGCTCTAGAAAGATCATGGGTATTTAAGTGATAATCTATGAGTCCGAAAGTACCTTCAAGCTGATACTTATGGATGATGCCCAGTGGTGTTATATATGGTATTCAGAGCCAACTCAATCCATACTTGTGTGGACCTTAAAAGACTGAATCGTGGTAAATGTGAATCCTACAAGGGGTTATATGTGAGCTATTGAATGTGGACGCTAGCGAAGACACTAGGCCCTTAACAGGAAGATTGTAACGTCCCAAGTCTCATATCGGGTATGTTCTGAAAAAATCATAAGTATTTAAGTAGTGGTCCATGAGTAGAAATGTCAACGGGGTGGGGCGAGACCAGTTTTGTGTTTACCATCCCCGTCCCCATTATTATTTTACTATACCATCCCTGCATTATTCACCATTTTATTTGGTGCAGGGCAATTTCGAGGAATCCTCATCGAGGATCGGTTTCCCCATTAGTATATCGGGGTCCCCGTTTAGAATCGTCATCTTAAATAAATTAAACAATTCTATGTTAGTTCAAATCTTTTAAAAGTCTAAATACATCAAAAAATAATGAAAATTAGAGTTAACTTCATTGAAAATTCCAATTTTAGACCTAAATAACTAAAAAACACATTCAAATAAAACTTTAACATGTTAGAATTGTCAAATATAAAATATTTAATACCAAAATCATATAGCATATCATTCATTCATAAAGCTAACACAATCCCAAATAACTCAAAAAATATTAGTATATAACTATATATTGGGATGTTAAAGGCCAAAACCTAGTATATGAGATGTTAAAGCCATACATGGATGTTAAAGCCCAGTTCAAACCATAATAAGCCCAACTTTTTTTAGAATAAAAATTGGGATACCAAAATCTTGCATCAGAAATTTACACCAGTGATGTGGCATCATTTTTAGCCACATAATTTTAAATTGTGTAGTCCTACTTTCAAATAAGAAGTGATTTAAATGAATGTCATCTCATGTGGTATAAATTTTTAATATAAAAAATTAGTATCCCTAGTGTTACTCTTTTTTGTATTACATTTTGTTATTTATGAGTTATGATCCTATGAGTGTTAATATGGCTCTTTATAATTCATATATGCGTTGTGATATACTAAAATTTTTCACCATGGATCGAAGATTATTCACAAAAGAATTACTAAAAGTGTTCTTTGATCTTTCAAATCAATATATTATTAGCACTTTTTTAATTTGATAAATCAAGGTGGTTATTCACAAAACACGTGCCTCAGGCACGTGCTACAAACTAGTTATATACATCAGAAACTTCCTAATCCTACCCCTTTCTGATACCCAACGAACCGAAGAGCCTCTTCTGGTCGCACAGCCGATCCGATCTGCTAAATGGATTTAGCTCTCCCTCCATCCACCGCGGATATACCTGTAGATAGTGCCCCAGGTCCAGGTAAAAGTTTTTTTTCTGTTTCTTTTGTTTGGAATCCCTCCTCTTTTCAATCCCTTTTCCAATTATGGGGTTTTTTTGTGTGTGTGTGTGTGTGTGTGGCAACAGTAGAATGGAGGATCTAAGCATGGTAAGTTTATGGTTCTTCTCTCCCAAATACCAATTTACCCTAGACAATATTTTCCGAAACATAAAAAAAAAAGACTGCACCAGTTTGATGTATAGATTTGGAATATAGGAGGAAAAAGCGATGATAGATCTAAATAAAGACGAAAAGTAGTGAAGACGCCAAAGCGCAAAAAATTTCTACAAATCAAGAAGAAAGAATTTATTGTTATTATTATTATTATTTCGACTGTAAGGGCTTCCATTTTTTTTTTTTTTAACAATGTTTTTTGATTAATGAATCTCCAACTCACTCCTTCAGATTATATCTAGAGGAACAAGTTGGAATAATGGCCCATCCCTTTCTCTCTGGCTCTGCGGCGGTCAATTTTTCCATGATTCCACGAAATCCTACTTAAGAAAATTACATTTTAGTGATGGTGAACTGGTTGCCTGGTCCCTTCATATCCAATACAGTTAAATCTAGTGAGAAAATCCTGTTGTTTATTTTTTTGTTTTGTTTTCCAATAGTTTTGATTGGTTGAGCAATACAAGAACACACATATTACATACTCACATGTATACAAATTTAGTAGATTAGTAAATAACATATTAGAATCTTTGGAATTAAATGTAAATGTTACATAGCGCATATCATTGGACCAATATTCATGGATGAAGAGCAGCGGGGTTTGCGTCTCTGTCCATCGTTAATGTCTGGCTTTGTTTCTGCACTATTGTTTCCATGATTGCATTCAAATAAAGTTAAAGGCTTGTATTGCAATTTGCAAGATTATATTTTTTTAAAGTCTGCCTACTTATGTTTTTTTCTCAAAATATGTAGATAAACATATGCGCTAATCTTTTTTTCTCAAAATATATAGATAAACATATGTATTAATCTTTTTTTCTTGATCATTTCAGATTGGGCAGGTCTTCCAGAACACCTTTTAGACATGATTTTTCGTAAGTTGGAGTTACTAAAAGATTGTTTGCTATTCAGTTTTATTTGTCCGTCGTGGCACTGTGTAGCAAAGGATAACCACACTACAATTGACTCCTTGAGTCGTCATCAAGTACCAGTGCTTTTGGTTCATACTAAACGCCAAGGTAACAATGAATGGAATATGTATGATGTCATGGATAACAAGTTCTCATTATCGAAGTTAGTACTTCCTTCATATGATAGGCCTTTTAGTGGCTCTTCAGAGGGATGGATATTAACGATTGACATGAAGTTGGGCTTAACACTCTACAAACCTTTTGTGGAGAGTATTGAAAATACAGTGATTCATCTTCCTCCTTTATTTCCTCCCACGAGCATCTGGTTATTGGGGAAGATAGCCAGATATCGTGAATACTATGTTATGAAAATGACAACATTTACACCTAATTTATTAGCAAATCCAAGAGATTTAATCCTCGTAGTGATATTTGGAGAATGTCGCAAGTTGGCTTATATTAGGCCAGCAAAAGACTCTAGGTGGACTTGTGTTTTAGATGGTACAGTGTCATTTTTTGATGATGTTGTTTATCATGAAAATAAATTTTATGCTATAACTACTAAGAGTGCACTCGTATCTTTTGATGTTACGGACTTGAAAGAGTCAAAGACAAAATTAGTTATTGACGAGGAACCAAGTAGTGACGAAGAAGAAGATGATGAGGAACAAAGTAGTGACAACGAAGAAGAAGACGACAAAAACGAAGAATCAGATGAAGTAGTAGAAAAATTATTTTGTTACAAGAGATATCTCGTTGAATCTTTTGGAGATCTATTGCAGGTTAAAAGGTATATAAAATTTAGTGATGATCGAGAGACTAAAATGTTCAAAGTTTTCAAGTGGAATTTGGATGACTCAAGTTGGGTTGAAATAAATAGTTTGGGTGATAGCGCATTGTTTTTGGGTGATAATACTTCTGTCTCAGTCTTGGCATCGACTTTTGCTGGATGCCAGAAGAATTCTATATATTTCACCAATGACAAGGATACTTCGGAATATGGTGATGAAGGACCCATGGATTTGGGCGTATATAATCTTGAAACAGGAATTTGTAGTCGAGGTTTTACCTTTGATGCTGCAATGATAGACAGGGTACCTGGACCACAGCCAATTTGGGTTTTACCTACTTCAGTAGTTTATGGATTTACCTATTAGCTTAGAAATCCCACATCATGTACAAATGAAAAAGTGTAGCTTTATGAACTTATAAATCATGTTGTAAGAATGGAAAATATTCTTTAAGAAAATAATTTATATGTATTATATTTTCTATTATAATAATTGTTTTTTTTTTATTATAAAGAATATATGTTATGTATATATGACAAGGATACTACTGATTATGGTGATGAGGGGCATATGAATTTAGGCGCATACAATCTTAAAAATTTATGCACTATGGATTAGAAATACCACATGAAATGAAATAAAATTTATGCACCATGGATTAGAAATACTCACATGAAATGGCACTATGGATTAGAAATACCACATGAAATGGAATAAAATTTATGCACTATGGATTAGAAATACTCACATGAAATGGAATAGGAGTAGCATAATAAGGCTTCTTTTTGTATTTTTCAAATTATTTTTTTGTATTTTTCAGTTTATCTTTCATATGTTGTTATGAACTTATAAGGCAGCTTTATAAATACGGTTTTCTTTTGTATTTTTCAAATTATCTTTAAGAAAATAATTTATATGTTATTGTAAATCGGTGTATATACAATATAATAGAGAGAAAGAAAGAGACATAGAGATATGGAGAAGAAAAGTAGAAGCTCATCTTATTACTATCAGCATAGCAATATTATATAAATAACCTTAGAATAAAAACCCCTCAAATTATAGATCCAACGGTGTTCACGGGTCAAACTTTTCTGGAATTTACAAGTATGCAAGAACAAAGGTGAAATATGCTTCGTTTGGTCACCCTAATATATCCACCCTTAATTTGTGAAATGCAAGCTGTATTATCCTAAAAAATTATGTGGAAATATATTTAATTGAGGAGACTTGGTAAATTACATAAATGTATTCTATCATATGGATCTCAACTAAACACATATGCAATTTGCTTTATGCAGTGCCAAAATCTATAAGTGGTTATAGAATGTAGTATAGTTTGATTTCATAGACCTCCACGAGATTGCAGTGTTACCATATATAAATACATAATCACTCTAACATCTAGCATTGTGAGGATCACATGTGCTAGTAACATCTAGCATTGTGAGGATCACATGTGTTATCTCAATAAGTGCTTAATGCTATTAAAGTGTCTTTTTATTGGCACAGAGCTATATCTTGCTAGAGATTCATTGCAAACGCAATATCAGGCATGGTGTAATTTGTACGACACTAAGTGCCTCAATAGCACTTAGATATGGTACTTTAGGGCCAAATAGATCTTTATTATTTTCTTTGGGTATAAACATATCCTTCATGACCAAATCCTAAGCAAAAAATATTTATTCATACAAAGCTACTAAAGTATTTTTTTCACATAGCCAAACTGGCATATTATGACTCCTTAAAATAGATGATTGATTTGCAGATTGATACAAAACTTTGTCTCTACTAAATCATTTATATTAAATTCATTCTTCAAGTAGGCCCAAGCTTTTTTGAGTTTGTTGGGAGTCTCGATGATATTTAGGTCATCGACATACACTGCAATAATTTCATAACCACTCCATGATTGTTTTATGAACATGCGTTGGTACAGTGCATTGTTTATTTATCTTTATTTCAATAAGGATTTACTCGATCTATTTTACCGCATATGTCTAGATCCCTTTAATTCATACAGGAATTCTGCTATTTTAATTGGATACATGTTACATGTCTAATGTACACCCATCTCTGGTATCTTATTCCCGTTAGGACTCTCGTATAAGTATCATTGTCTAGTTTTCCATAAAAGTAAACTATTATGATATCTATGAGGCATATATCAAACCTCTCCGTAACTGTCATACTAATCATGTAACTGAACATGATTATATCCACGAGATAAATTTCCTCATAGTCAATATCTAAATCTGCGAGAAATATGGGCAACGAGTCTCGTTTTATATGTTACCAACTCATAATTCTGATTAAGCTTTTGGACATGCATCCAATGGTGTTTAGGTAATATCCACAATAATCCCTTTTTTCGTAACATATGTATTCTATTTTGTATTATAACAAGAGTTTTTTAACTGTAAATAATATGTGTTATATAAATAGATGGATGCGCATTTTATATCTTATTTTATTTTAATTTGTAGTAAAAAATATATAATAGAATCTATTTCTTCTCACATCACATATAGAAAATAATAAAAAAAATTAAATTATACTATTATACTATATTTTTAAGGGTATAATAGTTATTTACTTTTAAGAGTAGTTATTTCATAGCAATTGACATCTACAACTAAGCTCCACACAAACATCTTTCTTCTTTCCCTCAACTATTGTCCGCGGCCATGCGATCTCACCGGCCAAATACGCCGACCAGCTACCGAGTCCTACTTTCAGCGATCTACCTATCCTCGAAATTTCTCTTCAAGCTCTCATGGCTATCGCTCAATGCACTGGGGAGAAATCTGTCTACAGATCACATTGTTATCCCAATCTTGATGAAGGGCCACCGGCTCCACCATTGATATAAGGAGCTTCTTCAAATGAACGAAATAAGTAATTTCATCATCTACTTAAGCATTATTTCTGGTTTAGTGAAATTTCTAGGAAAAACTCTAATTTAGTCACCATTGAAGTATATAGAGATTTTTGGTACTCTAGAGTTTCTGTTTCATGATCAAAATTCGCTTTGATTTGAACAGGGTGCTAGCTTAGGGACTGTAAACAACCAAGAATCAGAACCTGAGGTCTTTTTCTTTTTCATTTTTTGGTAAACACATATTCTAAGGTGTTAATTTAACAATGTGAGCCGTAAATATTTGAAAGAGCTCATAGTTATAATGTGGAAAGCACTTGGTGCAAGTTTTTTTTTTTTTTTTTTCATACAATGAAGTCCACATGTTTGTGAAAATGCTTCAATCAGATTTAACACTCTAGCATACTCATATATTTCTTGTTTGGAAAATTGATAAGTCCCATTAGTAGTCTGTTCCTATTTCTTACTTAGTTCATGATGAAATGTTTCATTTGGGAGGTCCTATGAGTTATAATAAATCCTTAATGATAAATCTTTTTTTTTTTCTTTTTCCTGGGCTATATATTTTTTCCTCATCTGTTTTGATTCAATGAAATACTAATGGGGCTTAGTACTTTCTTGTTTGTTAGACTTACTGCTTTTGAGACTTTCTTTTATTTGTACTTTCTTGATTGTGTCAATAATTGTTTTGTATTGAGATAGTCCTAGAAATCTGCATAGGAGTTTTGTGAAAGTTGCACTTAACAAAAGTTCCAAGTAATAATAATAATAATGCTTTTGGAACTTGCCTGAAGCTAGACTTTGGTTTTACATGCATTAATTATGATATCAATGCATTTCTAGACTTTGGTCTTTTGCAGCAATTTTTGATGTGCTAATTCTATGCTATTGTTTCAGTATATAATCATATATTGACTGAGTTTTTTTATTGACACTTTATCTATGTATATGCTTATCACTTTTGTGGATACTATGGTGTCTGTTAGTTCATTTATATAGCTGAAGTGCTTGTTATATATTTCTGAGTGTTATGACCAAGGGCCCTGGTTTATGTAATCTATAAGTGGAGTTTAGTAAGTATAATGACGTGACTGACATCAGCAAATGTATTCCTTGTTTCAAAATAAATTGGGGTTTAGGAATATATTTGCCCACACTAGAAATTAGTCCATGAGCATTGTGGAGGTTCTTCCTCTGCAGCTATAACAGGTGAGCTGTTTGATATCTCTCTGTTAGCCTATTTCTGTAGATCTTTGACAAATGCAAGGAAATGCAGATGCAAATTTTAGTTGTATAGTCTATTCCTCTTCCCATGGTTACATTTAAAAAGGCATGCTTTTAGTTGAAATTCATTTCTAACTCTTCTACTGTAACTTGATTTGGATGCTGTTGTTTGGTTGAAACTATTGACTGAATTATCTGGAAACAGCATGGACCCCCTACTGTGACTAATTAGTGGGGAAGAATAATTTGTATCTAATATTGGCAATTCTAGTTGATCAAATCTTAACATTCAGCCATCTGCTTAAACTTGTCATTTGCTTAAATTTGGTTAAACTTTGGACAACTTTCAGCCATTCTAGTTGATCAAATCACAACATTTAGCCATTCTAGTTGATCAAATCACAACATTCAACCATTTGCTTAAACTTCTTGACACCCAAATAAATGTTTCTGTTCCTGGGTAAAATCCTAATTCATATTCAACAATGGATTAGCTTTGTTAAATGCTAGATTAAATCGATCATGTTAATTATCTATTCTGATTTGAGGTGTTAGTATCCTATCGTATGCATATTATCTAAGAGTGCCTAGCTGAAATCTTACGTGCAAAGCTAAGGGAATTTTTGAAGCACTATTTCATGCAGACTCAGTAGGAATAAAACCAGCTGGTTTTGCTCCTTTGGAACATGGTTTTAAGGTAGAATCATTTAGGTGTCGATAGATGAATAAACCTCAAAAGGATGTGTAAGGTTCAAAGGACACTTCAGCAGATTGAAATGGAATTATAGAGCTGATTTGAGGAAAAACCAGCTGCAGTACACGGTTTTTATCAAATCCAACAGAAACAACTTGCCACTTGGCAGTGTTGTCTCACTCCAATCATCACAGAATATTCCCTGTCCCCTGCAGCAGTGATTGCTGTTTACTACTATAATAAAAGGACTAAAATCCCTTCTGCAGGGGGGGGGGAAGGGAGCCTATCCTTCAGCTTATTTTCTACTCTAAAATCCATGCATTCCTTCTCTGTTTTACCAACTTTCAGTGCTGATATCCCTTCAGCAATAGATAGTTACTGGCACACTTAAAATCTTCTCACCCGATTACTCAAATATATCCCCTAAGCATCTCATACATCAGTTTTGGTACTTAAACTCATTATTACAGCCTCATACAATCATTTCTAATACTGTTCCAGCCATCAACAATCGTTGTTTTTCATGGTGCATTATGTGATCAGCTCATTTTCCATGCATGCTGCAACCTTGGGTATAATCTGCTCTTCGGACTAAGTGTCCTTAAGCTAAGTTCTTTTCTCTTTTTCTATTTTCATTATATTTATGTATATTACATGCTTTCAAAAAAACTAAAAGCTGATCATATTATACTAAGGCACATATCTTTAATAAAATTATTAAAGCTTCGTGCCTAATGTATTCAATTAAGCTCATTTCAGTGGCTGATCAAGTTCTTGATCACTTCTGAGTAGAGCAACATCTTCATCTTTTGAAACAACTACCCACTCATAAGTATCCAAACTCTCATTATGTTTGATGGATTTTGTGAAAATTGAGCCATCCAAAGACCCCATTCAGTGTGTTCGTGTGAAGTTTCTTTTTATCTTTCTAGAAGCATTATTCTCACTCTCGTTTTGCTGTTATTTTTACTTTTTTGTTAGTTTTGATTAATTATATAGTTGCTCTAAAAATTATATCCTAGAGTTTTATGCTCGATTATGTTATATATTATGCTATTTAAACCTTTAAGTATCAAGCAAGTAATCTTATATTTTCATAAACTAAAAATTACCACGAACATACATAAAAGGCGACTCCGCTGGGGATGGCCAAGGAAGATTAATTCTTCTCAGTTTTCATAAAGTTCTGTTTGTATTATTTTCATCATTTGTATATAAGTGTCTCCCTGGTATCAATTCTTATCTTAAAAAGAAAAATGGCGAGCCCACCCAATCCACCACCTTTACCACCAAGACCTCCACTTCCATTGCCTGTACCTGCAGCCAGTTCTGAAGGCTCTGTTCAACAAGATCAGCTGGGAGAAATTCTAGCTATGATGAGATCTCTTCAGCAAGAAGTCACAGCTTTGAGGGAAGGAATTCATAATGGGAACAGTAGTCTTGGTTCTCAAGCTGCCCCAACAGCTCAGGCTGGAACCTCTGATGCAATGATAGCACCAGCAGCTCCCCATACACCAGTCGCTCCCTCAAATGTTATAAGTACTCCAGGTGTGAGCCGAGAGTATTTTACTAAAGATGAGATTCTAGAGATGATGAGAACTGGTTCGACAGATAAAGATTTAAAGAAGATTGATTTCAGGCCACCATATCCATCTCATATTTTGTCAAAACCTTACCCTAAGGATTATATTAATCCTAGGTTCAGGACATTTGATGGGAGGACAGGAAATGCTAAAAAACATGTGGTTGGCTTCATTGATGATCTTGGAGTATATGCTGGAGATGAAGAACTAAGGATAAGGGAATTTTCTAAGTCCCTCACCGGAAGAGCTTACGATTGGTTTGTTGATCTCCCTGCCAACAGCATCAAAAATTGGCAAGATTTGGTGTCGATCTTTTGCACCAAGTTCTTTGTAGCAGAATCAAAATGCACATTTGCGGACTTATCTGCAGAATTTCAGAAGGAAAGAGAATCTTTAGTGGCTTTTGTTGATCGATTCAAGGAAAAAGCATTGGATTGTAGAGATTCAGTTACTGAACAACAAATGATAGACATGTGCATCAAAAAGATGGATCCTGAATGTAGGATTCATATCATGAATCATGTGATCACTAACTTTGCTGAGTTGATGGAAAGAGCTAAGAATACTGAAATAACAATGGCGGATGTTGAAAGAAAACACAAAGCAAAAAATGGCTCTACGACAACCAACAATACTTGGAGTAAGCCTCTGGTAAACAAAAGGAAGAGAGAAGTATCTACAGTTGAAAAAGCTCGAGTGGCTCCGCAGCCAGTGCCCCCAGCAATACCTCTTGAGAAGAAAAAGATAGAAGCTTTGGTGAAAGCCTGGCTTGAGGATGGGGTGTTAAGGAATTTCCCTGTGGAAAGACCCCCAACTCAGGAGGAAAAGAAGAATCCAAGATATTGTTTATATCATATGAAAGTGATACATTCAACGGCTGATTGTTATGTTGTTAGGAGAATTTATCACTCTAAGGTCAACAAAGGAGAAATTGTTAATACTCAGGAGGCTGACACCAATCCATTTCCAAAACATGATGAAAAAGGGCAAGTTATGACGTGCGCTGCTATAGAAGAGAATGAGTCAACAGAGGCAGGAAAAGCGAAAGTTGACGAATCTGGGGAAGGTGACGTCAACGCAGAATTTTTGATAAAGTCTAAAGTATTTAAGGCCTTATTTGACACATTGGAGTTTAGTGAGGAAGCAAGAAGTAAAGCTGCTCAGGCTATTTTGGAAGTGTCAAATGAGTGTGGACCCCAATGTTGTCTGGCCGGAAAAGCTCTGAGGAAGATGTCAAGACAACAAGAAGATGCTATAAACTTTTCAAAGAAGGATTCTCAAGTTTCAAACTTCAGTCACAACAAACCTTTATATGTGGAAGCGGTGGTAAATGAGCTGAAGTTTAAAAGGGCACTCGTGGATAATGGATCATCAGTTAATATAATGCCTTGGCAGACTTTCAA
>JXTC01001037.1:13801-26672 GCA_002914845.1 Trema orientale | reverse complement strand
TTTTATTTGAATTGCGGGTAAAATCTCTATATATACTTCTTCCAATTGTTTATTTGTTTATTTTCTATAGGTTTGATAAGGAGTCCTAATTGACTGTATTTATATGATTAAATATAATTTTACTGATTATTTTGTGATTTTAATGTTCCTTAGCATAAATATGTCACTGTTTTATTTTCTCGTAAAACTGATCTCTATGTTCTACGAATTTTTATAAATAGCTCAAAATTTATTTTTGTACTCTTCTTTTGCGTGAATCTTTCTAGAGATGTCTAGTCTAGTCTTAAAACTTTTCAGAACTAATAGTATTTTAATTAAATAATAATAAATTTTTGATTACATGTTATCAGTGTACTAAAAATCTGTCAATAAATACTTTTCTATGATTCCAGATTTTATATAATTTTTATAGAGCTCTTCATGATCTAACATTTATAGAATATATTTTTAGACATTCGGAGGACATTCTCAGTTTTCTTAACTTTTTATCTTCGCTTGGACTTAAATATAAGTAAACCATACTTAACTGTACTAATTGTTTATATATTATACAATGTATAATTATGTGTTATATGTGTTTTACGTGAAAATTAATGACATATAGCATATTATTTTATATGAGGCTTAGTCATCCATATGTATGACATTATTTTATAAAATGGTATGTTTCAAAAGAACAAAAGTTTACAATGGAATGATTTTTTTCTAAAAGTTTAATTAAAGATTTTGAAAAGTAAGATTTTAAAGAAATTGGTGTGTGTTTATGTCTAGAGGGCTGAGTAAACACGGGACGCGGGGGACCGGCGTACCCACCAAGGATAAATGATAATAGACTATATTAGGAAAGTGCCCTATATGATTTTGACTCCGAGGATAATAGGCCTTTTTTGAGATCATTAATGTGTGTGTGTGGCTCCATAGGCTAGGTGCACTCACTTTATACCTCTAATATAGTTCTACTAAGGAGTCGGTAACAAGGTAAGAACTGATTCAATAATCACGACCCACTGGTTACCAAAAGCTTAGGCATTATACTGAGTGCTCCCAAGGATTAAAATGAAAAGTCTTCAAAGATATGAAAAGTTCACAAGGAACATATTTTAGAAAATAACTAAAGCATACATAATCAATTATGTGTATTGTGGCTTACTTATTGGGCTTTTAGCTCATTATATTATTTAACATTTTTCAGGTGATGAATAATAGCATAACAGATGGTAGTGATGAGGTGACTCGATGACATGGTGGTCTAGTGGTCTAGATTTAAATTGAATGAACATTTTCTAGTTTTTATTTTCTGTTGATGACATTTTATATTTTTAAAAGTTTTTCTTTAGCTTACGTGATTTTCAAATTATTGTTAGTATTTTTTTTTTGAATTTAATGAGATATTTATTTTATAAAAAAAAATATTCCGTATTTTTTTTTCAAGTCTAAGGAATTAAATGATAACATCTCCTAATCTAATAACCTTAGACTAAGGTGGTGTTACAACAACGAAGAAGGCCGGAATATTTTATTCTCACAAACCAGAGGTTGCAAATTATATCCTCAATTGGAGGCATTGGCTGCCAGTCTAAAGAAGTTGCAAACCGATATTGATGTACTAAAGGCAAATCAACTGGAAAAATAAAGCTTTTGACTACTTTGGTTAAGAGATGTCCATGTACAGATTTACAAGTATATCAAACGGCACCTTAATATGACTCTGCAGCTGATACGTCCTCACCATCTGTCAAAGTTGTAGAACCATCGTCTTTAATGGAAAAGGGATTTAAGCAAAGGCGGGTTCAAAATGTGAGATATAAAGACGTCATGGCCACAAATCCACTTAGTCCATATGACCCCAAACAATACAAGACATTTTCCAAGTGGCTTAGTAGTTTAATAAATAATGTCATGCCCATTGAAGTGTTGTTGATGGAGATGTAATGCGGTTCATGAAATTGAAGATTCTAAGCATATAGCTTGATAGTTCTATAAGTTTCTGTACTCTACTATATGTGAGTTATTTTTCTTGTAAAAATCCATTTAATTTTACTAATAACTTGATATTTTCCTTGTGCAGCATATGGATTCTGCCTTCCTCCTACTCCGTGAGCATGTTTGGTTGTTTCCCAAGACTTATGGGGATAAAATGGCAATTGTGGACTCCAATTTGGATGAATATATGAGAAGATATTGGCAGTCATTCAAATCTACGAAGACCAAGAATGATTTATTTGATTCTTGTTTCATAGAATATGTGACTGGTGACATAGAGCAATTTAAGAGGACTTAGTCAAAGTACGAGGTGATATATGCAATAATGCATATTAATGGTAATCATTAGATTCTAATAATGATTCATTTGAGCTCATGAAAGAACAACATATATGATTTAGACATCATCCTTATGTCTAATAAGGACTTTAAAGCCGCCATCACGTCATGGTGCAAGATATTGCCATTTCTCCTTTAACAAATAGGTTGTTGCCATTTCTTAGGTCTGATAAGGACTTTAAAGCCGCCATCACGCCATGGTACAAGATGTTGCCATTTCTCCTTCAACAAACAGGTGGGTTTGATCACATTGAAGAAATGCATCTTGCCATTAATAGGAAGCCTCAGGAGCTTGAGTGGAAAAGAATGTCGATGGCAGAAGTGCCACAAATTAGAAAGAGGTAACATGCCAAATTTATCTAAGTTAACTACATATTTTAATAAATTTCGTAAGTTAACTTTATATCCATTTTCTGTATGTAGCAGGGATTCCACCATTTGGAAACTCTTGGATATAGGTAAGGGGAGTTAAGAGAAGCCTAGATAGTAGTTGGAGTAGCTCAAGTCGTGGCTAGAGAGAAAGAGGAAGAAAATGACCAGATTTGGTCTAAAATCAATACTTAATGACTAAGAAAAGGCATAAATTCTAACGGGTATTTTCAATATTTCACACCTTAACTTTCTATATGTCCAGCTTTAAATCACTTTTGGCTTACTCATCAAGTTGTTGGCCATTCCTATGTACTCAAATATAGACCAAAATTGTGAAACCTAACTTAGAAAGTTAAATCTGGTCACACTTTGACTTGTCATCCCATATAGCTAATCTTATTGTAATCTGGTAGAACCTAGCCCCATAACCAATCATTAAGTATAAAAATAAGTCAATTATACTCTAATTAATAATGCAAACATAATATTAATGTCTAATTAATAGAATGCACAAAAATAGCATTACATGATTAAGCTGAATCTAAGCTAGCTTAGTGTAATAAAATGAAATTCAGTACAATTAATGCCACCTCGTGCTTACCTGGAATCAACATTTTGGAAAATACTAGAAATGAGTTCTACACATTAAATAAATGCTATTTGACATGTTAAATGTACTGTGAATTTGGTTTCGAAAAGCTTAAAAAATACATTTTACCAAAAACTACCATTTGACCAAATTATTAGCAAATATGATTATCATGCGTATACACATTGTATTGTATTAATGAATATATTCTTTATTCTTTTTACATACGAAGCTCTCTCTCTAAGGGTACTGAGCCTTTACACTGTATGGGAATACTTCGACGAATATTAATACAATAATACATATCGAAAGTATTTAACAATAAGGAATGAATAATTTAATATAAGGTTGATACTAGCTACTTGATATGTCTATTATGCAATATGAACATAACTGCTTGACTTGGGGTTATAGAGTTCTTGACTTTTGGTCTAGTTAAGAACTTAATATTATAGGTCAAGAAATAATTGACTAATAGTCAACAGGTCTTGACCCAAGGTAAGGTGATCTTTGACCATATGACCATATTAACTTCCTCGTCATTGAAAATTTAAGATTTTGCTTATATGAACTGAATACTTACAATCATTATTATTGACTCGTTAAATAAATCTCTTACACGTACTTCGGCGTTTTTAGGAAGTACCGTTTGCAATTCTGTAGCAGCCTGTCTTCTCTCAAAGAACTGTTCATGCATTTTATCTCCTAATAACTCAGTGAACTTTTTGTTATGGAAGTCCCTTATTTTCTTGTCCATGGCATTCATTGACTCAGCATTGTTGAAAGTCATTATTGAGTACTTATTACTATTGAAGTGCAATGTGCCCATTTTTTGTTTCCAATTTTGTCTAAGTACACTGTAATGCTGGGGTCTTCATTGTCAAGCAAATCTATATAAATTGACTTCTTCTCATATGTGTATGCCTCAGCGGTTTTATAATACTTCCATTTCAATGCTGACGATGCACGAGGAAAAACTCTTTTTAAATTACGTAACAAATGCACTATGCAATAACCATGCTCAATATTTGGATATAGTTCTTTCACCGCATTAATTATAGTATCGTGTCTATTCGAGATTGTTGCCAACTAATCTCTATCTCCTATTGATTCCTTTAATTTGGTGAAGAAAAAATGCCCTGACGCATTACTCTCGCTGTCAATAATAGCAAATGCCAGTTGGAATATTTGTTCATTTGCATCTATTGCACACATAGTCACCAATGTCTCACGAAAATTTGCCTTAAAGAAAGTTTTGTCAACAACTATCACTGGCCAATATTGTGGCCACCCCTGAATAAAAGCAGTTAAAGACATGAAGAAGTACCTAAATGCATTATGCTCATCCGTTGAAAGGGTCACAATATAACAAGGGTTAAACTACTATAACAAGAAAGCTAAACATGGTGAAAATTGATAAGCGTCTTCGTCGGAACTATTCAAAGTAATTAAAGACTTTTCTTTCGCCCTCTAAGTCTTTTCATTACTCACGTGAACACCATGGTCCTTCCGCATTTTATCCATAATATTATTAGGTCTACATATTACTTTGGTAGGGTTCATAAATTTGTCTTTTATTATTTCGCTAACTAAATATATACTTACGTGACAGTAATATTTGTGCATAGTATCGACATGGCAAGTATGCTAAGAATCGAAAATGCATAACATTGCAAAAAAAAAAAAAGAAAAGAACATTGAGTATACGTTTTAGAAAAAAACTTTACTAACTATCTTTAGGTTACGGACATCTTGACCGTACTTAAGAATATATTGATGGTAGTTAAGAACATATTGATAGTAGTCAAGAACATATTGACGATAGTTAATTATCTTTTGACTTGTAGTCAAGACGGTCTCAATGTGACATGAGTACTAAAACCACTAGGCCTGAAGTCAAGAATATTTTGACCTATAGTCAAGAAGATCTTGACGTGACATGAGTACAAGAACCACTAGACCTGAATTCAGGAACATGTTATCTTATAGTCAAGATATTGTTGAGGCATGTTAAGATTATCTTGACTATAGTCAAGAACATTTTGACGGATGATCCAGCACCTCTTGACTTACCTCAAGATAATCTTGACATTAGGGCTGGTAATTTATGTCTACAGGTCGTGTTCGTATCGTATCGATGTACATATATAACAGATAAATACTCAATCCGAACACAACCCGTATAATAAACAGGTCAGAAATTACAACACAAATACAACCTGTTTATAAATAGGTTGACACGATACGACCTGTGCAATCCGTTTACTAAACATGTCATATTGACTCGCGACCTATGTAGGCAGTTTTTTGAAGGGGGGAGAGAAGAAAAAACTTTATCCAAATAGTTATGATCATTTTCCTCTAAATTAATAAATTATCAATAACTCAAGTACTGGACTTTAAAATCTTGATTCAAATATCAACTTCCAGTGTTTAATATCATTCAAAATAAAAACAAAAGCTAAATAAAGCTTGAAAAGGTGAACATTTAATAAAAATAAGACATAAGCTACACAAACACACATACTAGTCTATATAAAAAGGATTCAAGCATAAACACACATAAATCATACTAGTTCAAAAGTCATTCAAATGCCAAATAAGAAATATAAACCAAATAAACATAAATCATTATATAGTTCCATATGTAAATAAGAAACATAATACTAAGTTATTTATCCAGTTGAATAGAACTTAAATATTGTGTCAAACTTTTATCCTTCTTTATGCCAAGCTCCATGATATTTGTTAAGAGCTCTTCAATTTCATCGATTTTGGATTACGAATTATCTGAATTTCAAAAGAAAAGATTAGTATAATCAACATACCCAGAAAATCACCATAATAATAATGAGTATCTTGATACCTTTATTACCAAATAATTAATCTTTTGTACAAACAAGTGATTCAGTAGTTGAAGGTTCAAGTAAACTGTGGTATTGATCAAGCACACGTCCACCAATACTAAAAGTAGCTTTAGAAGGAACTGTTGATATAGAAATACTCAAGAGATCATGAGCCATTGAAGCAAGTATAGGATACCGTAATTCATTTGATTTCCAAAAGCTTCGGATATCTAATTTCACATTTCTTTCCATTCTTCGTTCCTTCAAGTAAAGCTCCAAATGCGATTTCTCACAAGAAAAAGAATATTGATCTTCTGATATCTCATCAAATTTCTGAAAAAAAAAAAACCTTGATTGTTAAAAAAAATCACATTATAACTGAAAACATTATATCTTATTAAAATTATTACATACTTAGCATATAGTATATACCCTGAAAAAATTTTCTTCGCTAGCTGCAGTCTCTGTATTTTGAGCACTAGTAAGTAGAAGACAAAAGATTGGAACTTTCAGTGGCTTGAGATTTGTACTCTTCAAATAATGCATTTAACTTAATCCTAACTTTCTCAACTGGAACAACCCAGCCTTCATCATAGATTTTCTTATAAATAAATTGAACCATTTGAATCTTGTATCGAGGATCTAAAATGTATGCTGCTGCCAAGGTCACATTAAACTCAGACCAATACTTCTGAAAGTTTGGCCACATTTTAGATGACATTAATTTCAAGTACATATCCTCATTTTGCTCTAAGCATATTTCAAACTCACATAATACTTATAGATGGCAAGAAAATATAAGTTTGCAATTGAATACTTTGATCTAAAAAATTCAATACTTGCATCGTAAAAGACTTTCAAAAACTCTGTCATCTTTTCAACATTCTCCCATTCTTCTAAGATAGGACAATATTTATAATTCAAATCATTCAACTCCAAATATTGAAAAGCACGACAATAAATTAAAGCACTTCTAAGCATAAGATATATAGAATTCCACCTTGTACTCATATCTTAGTGCAAACCTTTCTTACTATCCACTGAAACTAAGTTGACACACTCCAAAAACTTTTGCTTCCTAACTTGAGAGAACTTAAGATACTTGATACTATCACGAATCTTGACAACAGAAGAATTAATAAATTTAAGTCCCTCTTGCATAATTAGATTAAGAATATGCGCGTAACACCGCATGTGAAAAACATCACCTTTGCAAATAAGATACCCTTTTAAATCTAGTTGATATTTCAATATGTCAACAGAAATATCATTTGCACTTGCATTGTTTGAAGTCAAACAGAAAATCTTATTCTCTATTCCTTATTCACAGAATATACTATAAAGCTTTTCATACAATGATATGCCATTATGTGAAGGTGGTATAAAACTAAAGTTCAACACTCTTTTTTGTAGCTTCCAATTCTTATCTATGAAATATGTAGTGAGACAAATGTATCCATCAGTAGTCAAGAAGACCATCCATCTGATGTGAAAGATATTCTACTAGGAACAGACTCTAACAAACTTTTGATTCTAGCCTTTTCTTTAGCATATATCTTAAGAACATCAGCTTTGGTAGTATTCCTAGAAAATAATTTCAAATCAGGACATAAGTATTGAAAGATAATTCTTATTCCTTCATATTCAACAAACTAAAAAGCTAACTTATGCTTTATAATAAAAGCAATCACTAACTCACGAAATACTTCGGGATCAACTTTATGAGCACTCAGTGACATTGAACCTTTTTGTTGAGATATTAAAAGTTGACCTACATCACGAGTATCTCTTCTAACACAAGTTTGGAGGTGGCGTTGTAAGTTACCTGTTCCATACTTGCTATTTGAAAGATATGTTACTCCACATTCAAGATATTTGGCCCTTTTTTTTATCATCTGTAAGAGGTAGAACTTTAAAATGCTTCTAAACTGCTGAGGTAAGTTTGATTTTACATTTCCCCTAACCTTTAGGCTCACTAGTTGATTCGATTTCCTCTTGACTTTCGGGTTTGTTATCATCAATATTCTCAATTTCAATTGTTTCTTTATTATTTATTATGCACATAGAAGAAAAAAGATTATTGTAAAAAGTTGAAATTATTTAGCTATATAATACGTACTTTTTATATGTATATCCTTTAATATCAAAACTTGAAATAATAAGTAGTACTGACTACTGATTATACTGATGAAGCTAGATAGTAGTTAAAATTTAGTCAATTAAAAAATCCTATGCACTTTTGAAAGTCACGAAGCCGTATCATACATGTGCAACATGTCGTTTCCCAAATTTTACATGAACCAGAAGTATTAAATAAATATAAAACAAGTTTATATCTATTGACATATGTATTTTATATATCACAAATATAAAATAAGTTTCATATCTATCTATATGTGTATTATATATGTCAACGTCACATGGCCTCCATGGGTACTAGTAGCACCACGGCTTACTCTAATATTGACTCTATCATTGATTTCTTCTTCCTCTACTAGTGTGTGAAACTGAGAGATGTCTTCCAAACCACCATTCCCACAGTCACCAACAAACGCACTCGTAGTATAGTCATATCCTCCTATCTCAACAGAGTCAAGATTCACCTCCTCATGTATTGGCATCTCAGGGTAATAACCACCAATATATAGACGATGAGAACAAATTTCATGAGAAGGGACTCTGTAATTGTTGGCTTGCACAGACATACCTGAATCAAACATGGTTATGGGCTCCCCGATTATATCAATGCAAAGAGAAAACTTTGTCTTTTCTTCATTCTTCTTTAGCTCAAAATAGACTTTGAGAGAACGTTCGTTGACAATATTTATAGGTGAGATTCCCAATTTAAAGATATACTTAATATGTAATATATGACTTTCAGATTTCAACCCAAGTGCCTCATACTATATTTCCAATAACCGAACATATGATGGGGTAGTAGGAACCAAAATGCATCATACTTTGACAATTAATGTAAACATTATTTTGATCCCAATGACTATTATACTTCATAAACACAATAGTACTTGTCATCCCTGTGAAATAAATAAATTCAAAAAATTAATCACTCAGGATTACAATTATATGATAATGATGAGGTACTGGTCAAAATGTTTTGAACCCAGGTCAGGATTAAATTGAACTCAAAGGTCAGTATCACGCTAAAGGCCTGAGATTTTCCCAATCCATGTGGAAGGGGCACTTTGCATGAATCCCATGGATTAGTCGGGATATAAGTCTCAGATATAACGGTTATAAAAAGAAAAAAAAGAGTTCAAGTCTATCACTGTAAAAGTTCAAATCCCAAACCGTGGAAACCACCCAAACTGCACTGCAAAAAGTAGGTGGGGTCTGATCGGTTTTGATCGACCATTACAGATCACATGGTTTGATAATTTAGCAACATCGCATATACGGCTTGGTCAACTTGTAAAGGGTTCAGGTTGGCCAAACCAGACCATGAACACCCCTAGTAGCTGAAATTAAAGTTAGTGAGACTTCAAAAAAACAAATGACTATTTTTTCGATGTAAAAAAGGCACATCTAGTTGTAATAATTTTGAGTGGTGGCCTGGCGATGATTCTAAGGATGATGGTGAGGGGGATACTCTTAGTAGTTAGTCAGCCCAGTTACATCTGAGCGAGCTCATTAATTGTCTGAAAAACTTGGAAGCAATAACTAACAGGATTAAGGAACTAGTGTGGGTTATTTTAATAGTATTATGTATACTCATCTTTATGTTAATTTTAGTATTATTATGTATACTCATCTTTATGTTAAAATAGGCTGTTAGGCAGGTAACACAACTGATTATTTTGAAGTAATCAAAGGCTGTTAGGCAGGTCACACAACTGATAATTTGAAGTACGTTTGAGTAGGGGTTGTTGTGCTTTAAGTTAATCCTAGCCCTACATATATATATATATATATGTTGATTACTTGGAATTTTGTGGTTGAATGAAGCCTATGTATATGTATTAACGACATTTTGGAATTGAAAAACCTGTCCTCGTATTAACGACATTTTGGAATTAAAAAACCTGTCCTCATATTAACGACATTTTGGAATTGAAAAATCTGTCGTTTTTCAGATTGTCTTTTCTCAAGTATCTTTTATTTGTCCATTTTCTTTTTATTCTGGTTGGATCATTGCTTCTCTTCCTGCATAATATACAAACTGTCTTGTTTAGCATTTTTTTTAAACTTAATTTGTTTAGTACTTTTGTTGCATTTAATATAATAATAATTGCATAGAAATGAATATAAATTATCATATATTAAGGGAAATTTTATTAAATATGCTCCAAAGTTTCTATAATTGCTAAAAATACTCTTTTGAAAGTTGTTAACAAAATATGCTCCCACACACTAATTGGACAAAATACCGCCTAAAAATTAAAAGAATTTGAGGCATATATTCATCAATCCCCCTCTCTTCCTCTCCTTCATCGGTTTGTACCTTCTATCTATATTTCACATATGATAATATATTTTTTCTCACTCATAATTTTGTTTGTTTTTTGTTTTTTTTTTTTGTTTTGTTTTCTTTTATTATTTTTTTTTAATGAAGGGAAGTTCACAAACTGCGAAACAAAAGAAAGGAAATGAAACAATGTATATGGATATTACAAACCCTTACGGATGCTTCAAATGAGGAAATTAGACATTATACAGTAATTTAGAAAAAATTTGAAAAATACGATAGTCTAAGTTTTTTTAAGGTGCTATATAGTTTTTATTAGATAAATACCATTTTTTAAAAACTATTTATAAAAATACTATTTTTTAAAATAGTAAATAGTTTCTGGTAACCAGTTTTCAGAAACTAATGACTAATAATCAAAGGTATTTATAATTAGTATATAACTGGTAACTAGTAACCAGTAACAAGTTTTCAGAAACCAGTAACTAGTAACTATTATATATAATGGTATTTTTCTAAATATTTTTCAAAAAGTAATATTTTCTAATAAAAATTGTACGAAAATTTGAAAAAAAGCCTGAGTTCCGTATTTTTGTAGTTCTTTTATTTTTTTATGTAAAAGTGAGAAACCCTAAAATGAAGGGGCTTATAGAAATATGACCAAATTTTGGGCCCAATTTCAGTAAATGTCCCTTTGTCAAATGTTATAGCAAAATACCGGTATATATATGCTTATATACTAAGTGTAAAATTTTATATACCAAGTTTAAAAAATTATGTACCTAGTGCATTTCAGTATAGTAACTAAAATTGGTAGATATGTGTATCTACCAAGTGTAAAAATATATATACCTAGACATTTAGCTATAAAATTTTAAAAGTGGACATCTACTTAATCAAATTTAAAATTTTGGTCATCCACCTAAATTTCTCTAAAATGAAATTGGAAGTAGCCCAAAATAATTTCGGCCCAAAGAAACAATTGAGCCCAAATGACATACGGAATGGAATGGATGTGAATTGAATTGGACCTTAAAGAAAGGAATGTGAAGAGGCATTGAAATGAAAGTACATGAGTACTTGATGACCTTAATGAAAGGAATGTGAAAGGGCGTGGAAATAAAAGGACTGTGAGTACTTCATGTTGGGCATGGACGAGGACCAGTGTGGATGAATGTGAACCAAATGAATTTGGTCGAGGACGCAGCACAGTATGGCTCAGCGGAGCGGAGAGAATTTAGGCACTGGTCCGAAAGGGTGTGGCTTCGGTGGCGACGTAATTCGAGATTGGAAATACGCTGCCAGATAGAACTTCAGGTAAGCGATTTGGTAATGAATGTAATGGCTTTCGAATGATAATTTTATGGGATTTGGATGATTTTGGGGAATGATTTGGGAATTTGATTTGGGGTTGATGAATTTCTAGATTTTTGAGAAATATGATGGTTTTCAGGTTATTTTATGGGTGATTTTGATCATAGGTTTGCCGGTGTCGGCTGTGGTACAAATCTCAACAACAAGGTGAAGTTTAATATAGTTTTCATACATGTCCTTGATGACCTGCCTTTCCTAATTATTCTTCGTATACAGACAAGTATCTGCTGTTGATCATTTGAGTCGTCTTGTCGGTTATCTTTTCTTGTCTTCACCTTATCATAATTTTCATAAAAGTTGTTTCTATCCAGTTTTCTAATCTAGTTTTTTTGTTCCCGTGCTTGTGGCCAACTGCTGAGGTGAAACACTATTCGGTCTTCTCTTTTTTGGGTATATATATTTCTACTTGATTTCTTGTAAGAGTCAAAACTCTTTTTTGTTTATAGTAGTGTCCATCCTCTGCCATTGGATTTTCAATATCCTTTTTTGAATCTCTTATGAACTTTGGAAGAAATATTTATTGTTGTCTTTAATTTTCTATGTTTTTATTCCTTAATCAAAATATAAATCTAGGTCAGGAAGGTTTTTTGCAACTTTCTGATTTTCCGTTCTAATTTTTATCGAGAACAAGACCAAATGTGCATATAGGGGCATATGGAGAGGCTTGTGTGAATCTGCTACTTGTGTATTGGGAGTGGTAGTAGAAATGTTTGAACTTGCACCCAGATCTTTACTAGGTAGTGTATGTCACATGTTCTCCAAGTAATTTTATGGAACAAGCCAATGGGATTATTCTAGTTCAGTTTTTCAAATTATTTTATCACTCGTGGTCTTACATAACACTGAGGGAAAAAAATGGATTAGTTTCTAGAAATTCACAGAACTCAATCAATTTGCTGGACTAAAGTGTTTGCTAGATTGTGGTTTAGAATTTCTGTTGTTGCT
>JXTC01001035.1:0-26847 GCA_002914845.1 Trema orientale | reverse complement strand
CGGTGAGAAGCTCACTTTTCGCAAGAGGATGATCGAGGGCTCGGAATTGGTTCCCGACCCTCCGGGTGATCGTCAACGACACCTTGAGGACTCAATAGTATAGTATCGCTATTCCGGTAAGGTAGGGGTTCAGTTACCTTCGTTTTATACCATTTTTAAGTTAAAACTTATTTTCTACAACATATGAGAACAAGTGTGTTTTTAATTATTTGAATTATACGTGATGTAATCGGGTTGTATGATATATACTGTACTGCTCTGGAAATTTGTTGTGTGCAGGTTATTTTGGGTATATCAAAATAGGGCCGTTATACTGCCCATTTTTCTATAAAATCCTATTATACATGTTTTACTAAAAAATCAGAATATAGTAGTTTTTACACTTCAGCTCCGTATTGCACGTGTCATAGGATCATACATGAGCACCGTGTTAGCATCGTGGATTTACAGTATAACGCTACGTGCCCCACCGTCGGTGTAGAGTACGTAAACCCGCGCGGAGTTTGTTCTTCTAATTACCTCCCCATTTGACAGTCGTTGGCAATTCAGTTGCCCCTCCAGGTTTGCAGGCGATACACGGGTGTCCCCTCCGGGTATGGGCTTAGGTGTCAAGCAGGCTGTTAGGCACACTTAGTGTCATCATCTTAGTTTTTCACAGATGAGAGAATGTGAGCTCATGGGTATAGGTTGATTTGTGTCATGTGCATATGGATTGATGGTTTTGATTACATTGTTTTATATGTATTGGTTTCTGATTTGGATTATATATATATATGTGTGTGTATATATGTTTTGGATTTGAACTAACCATACAGGAATTTTTTATCACTAAAATGTTTTCGATCGAGATAATTTTTTTCTTACTGGGCATTGTCTGCTCACCCCCCTTTCTCCCTTCCTCAGGTGGTGTCCAATGCAATCTTGGTGATCAAGAGGAATAAGAGGCTATCTTGATTATAGTTCATTTCTTGGTAATGCTAGAAGTCTACTATTGTGATGTTTGGACTGTTTGGAGTTTTGTATTAGCATTGAACCAAGATTACTACTTTCTAATTTGTCTGTGAACTTATGTATGCCGTTCTGGGATTTATCTTTTGTTGTGGATAATGACGATGCTGGACTTTTATTTGATTTCATGTTTTTCAATTAATATTTGGTCTATGTTTAATGGTGTATACGAACTGTGGGAGAGGTTCACGGGGTGAAATTCTAAATATTTTATTATAATGGACTGTTTACAAAACTAAAATATTTTAGACATTTTTCAAATAAATCAAGGAATTTTTCATCTTTATGAAATTCCCCTTCTGCCACTGGCCCGGGTTTTGGGTCGTGACAAAAATTGTGGTATCAGAGCTTTGTGTTTAATAGCTTAGACTTATCACTATTAAACTAGATTGAAGTTGTTCTTATAACAAGTATGCATCATTTTCTAATTAACTATTTGGCATATTGTTTCAGACTTTTAAGGATGCCTCCTAGAAGAGTTCCGAGACATCAACCGGATGCCGAACCTCCTCAACGTTTGGATTTCTCCCATCTGATCGATGCAATGCAGCAGGCATTTGCCCAGATGAGCAATCCAGACTATCAGACTCCAGCTCCGATGGCACATCAGTTGGATCAGTTAGATTACCTTCAGCGGTTTATACACCTCCAGCCAAGGCAGTTTAACAGTAGACCATATCCTTTCGCGGCAATTGTTTAGTTATATAAGATGGAGAGGCAATTTCGGTTCCTTAGTACTCCGGTGGAGTTTTTGGCAATCTTTGCTGTTACCCGTCTGACGGGGAGTGCCATTCACTGGTGGGAGACTGTGGAGCGGATGCAGAATATTGTGGGTATGACTTGGGAAGACTGTGAGCGGATTTTCAGGGCCCAATATGCCAACGAGCATCAATAAGATGAGATTATGAATCGGTTTGAGACTTTCGTCCAAGGTAACGGAACGGTGAATAAGTGCCTGATTGAGTTCATTGAGTTGGCAAGTGTTGTCCTTGACCCAAGTACGAGTGAGAAGTCACGAGTCTCCAAGTTTAGGAGTCGTCTGAATCGGAACATTTTCAACAGGATTAGCACTCAGACTTTCTATACTCTCCCTGAGATTGCAGTGACTATCCAGCGGGCAGAAGCCATCGAATAGGGATTTGATTCCAGGAGGAACTAGAGAGGTAACGACACGAAAGCCACCAGAAGGAACTAGGGGCAGTGGTCAGCCCAGGGTACTCTGAACAGTGGGAGCTCGAACAGCAGTGGTTCTTCAGGCAGTGGCAGAGGTAGTCCTTATAAGGGTTGTTTTGTGTATGGCCAGCAGGGTCACCAGAAGAAGGAGTATCCCACCCATCTGCAGAAATCACCTATTTCTCAAGGAGGACCGCAGAGGAGTCAGTCAGGTTCTGTTCCTTATCAGAACACTCAGGCAAGGCCGCAACTATTACAGGGTGCTTCACAGACTTTTACTTCCCCTTAGCCTTATCAGCATCAATACCGCCCTCAGGGTTACACTAAGAACTTTCAGACTCCTCAGGCCTCAGAGAGTCAGAGTGGGCGTGGTTTTGGCAGTAGTGGTCCAGGATCTAGCAGCAGCCGTCCTGCTCAGGGGAGAGGCAACAAGGGGAAAGGAAAGGTGACTGGCCAGGCCTATGCTCTTACTGAAGCCGACGATACTCAGGATCATACCGACCGAGGTGTTGGTGATGGTATGATCCTTATTTCACACTCTTGGGCACATGTTTTGTTTGATACTGATACATCTCATACATTCATATCCTTGTTGTTTGCTCAACTGTTGGGGTTATAATTTTCGGATTTGGATTATATATTGACATTGGGTACACTTATGGGAGGAGTAGCCGATTTGTCTAGTGTGTGTAAGTCCTATCGGATTGTGATTGGTGATCGAAAGTTGCTTGCTGATTTGATTGTATTGCCGATGGGACATTATGACGTCATACTTGGTATGGATTGATTATCGAAATATCAAGCCGTAGTGGACTGTCATACGAAGCGAGTGACTCTTTTTCCTAGTGATAGACATCCCGTAGTTTATCAAGCTAGAATGAGTCCGTTGAAGTCTAGTCCTATTCTGAAAGCGTGCTTAGCTAGAAGGAAGAAACTCGAGTGTTATAAAAACTTATTTGCCATTGATGGCGAGGTAAGGACAGACGATCAAGACCCATGGACTTCGGTGGTGTGTGAGTAGTCGGATGTATTTCTTGAAGACTTACCGGGATTACCACCCGATTAGGAGATCGAGTTCTATATTGAACTAGTTCCTGGAACTCAACCAGTTTCTATTCCAGCCTATCGCATGGCACGCGCTGAGAAGGAAGAATTAAGAGAACAGTTGGATGATCTGCTTTCTGAAGGCTTTATTCGCAGTAGTACTTCTCCTTGGGGTGCTCCTATTTTGTTTGCGAAGAAAGCTGATGGTTTGTTGAGACTTTGTGTGGACTACAGGAAGTTGAATCAGCTGACGGTGAAGAACAAGTATCCCTTACCAAGGATAGATGAGTTGTTTGATCAACTCGGTGGTTCAAGATTCTTCTCTAAGATTGACCAGAGATCTGGCTATCATCGGTTGAAGATAAGAGAGGATGATATATCTAAGACAATATTCAGAACCCGGTATAGTCACTTTGAGTTTCTGGTAATGCCATTTGACCCCATTTCGGTACTCCACAGAAGCCATTAATGGCCATTTCTGTTTTTTGGCCGCCAGCGAAGATTCGGGCCACCATTTGAACCCAAACCGGTCCTGTTAGATTCGTATCGTCGCAAGGATCATCAAGGTATATATATCTCAACCCCATACTGTCTGAATCAAAAGATGCTATTTTTGGGTATTTTGAGTTTAAGCTTGATTTTTTCAATCCGGCTGTTGGATTGTGTTTTTTATCTCATTTTTAGAATGTACTCAGAAAATAGAGAAGTTTAATATATATTTATGTATATAGCATTGTTTGGTGATCGGCACAAAAATCAAGATCAGACGGTCGAGATTTTCTCTCGTTTTGTGTGCCACTGGTCTGGTGTGGACCCGGACCCGAACTGGACAAGTTATATGTCTAACCTAGTTATTTTGGGTGATGGAGTTCAGTGAAGAGGTCCGTTTGCAGAATTGGAGCTCCGGTAAGAAGCTAACTTTTCTCAAGAGGATGATCGAGGGCTCGGAATTGGTTCCTGACCTTCCAGGTGATCGTCAACGACACCTTGAGAACTCAATAGTGTGGTATTGCTATTCCGATGAGGTAGGGGTTCAATTACCTTCGTTTTATACCCTTTTTGAGTTAAAACTTATTTTCTACAACATATGAGAATAAGTGTGTTTTTAATTATTTGAATTATATGTGATAGAATCTGGTCATATGATATACACTATACTGCTCTGGGAATTTGCTTTGTACAGGTTATTTTGGGTATATCGAAGTAGAGCCGTTATGCGGTCCGTTTTTCTATAAAATCCTATTATGCATGTTTTACTGAAAGACCGGAGTACAATAGTTTTTACACTTCAGTTCTGTATTGCACATGTTATAGGATCATACATGAGCATCGTGTTAGCATCGTGCGTTTACAGTGTGGCACTGCATGCCCTATCATCGGTGTAGAGTCTGTAAACCTGTGCGGGGTTTGTTCTTCTGATTACCTCCCCATTTGACAGGCGTAGGCAATTCGGTTGCTCCTCTAGGTTTGGTAGGCGACACCCGTGGTATAGGCTTAGATGTCAAGCAGGCTGTTAGGCACACTTAGTATTATCATCCTAGTTTTCCACAGATGAGAGGATGTGAGCTCATAGGTATAGGTTGATTTGTGTCGTGCATATAGATTGACGGTTTTGATTACACTGTTTTATGTATATGGGTTTCCTGTTTGGATTATATATATGTGTGTGTGTATGTTTTTGATTTGAACTAACCATGCAGGAATTTTCCATCACTAAAATATTTTCGATTGAGGTAATTGTTTTCCTACTGACATTGTATGCTCACCCCACCTTCCTTCCTTCCTCAGGTAGTGTCCAGTGCAATCTTGGTGATCAAGAGGAATAAGAGGCCATCTTAATTGTAGTTCATTTTTTGGTAATGCTAGAAGTCTACTATTGTGGTGTTTAGACTGTTTAGAGTTTTGTATTATCATTGAACCAAGATTACTACTTTCTAATTTGTCTGTAAACTTATGTATGCCATTCTGGGATTTAACTTTTATTGCAGATAATGACAATGCTGGACTTTTATTTGATTTCATGTTTTTCAATTAATATTCGATCTATGTTTAATAGTATATACGAACTGTGGGAGAATTTCACGGGGTGAAATTTCAAATATTTTATTATAATGGACTGTTTATAAAACTAAAACTTTTTAGACATTTTTCAAATAAATCAAGAAATTTCCCATCTTTGTGAAATTCCTCTTCTGCCACTGGCCCAGGTTTTGGGTCGTGACAAAAAGAAAACTAAAACTTGTACTTAATTTTTTTTCTCTCAATTTACATAAGAATTTGGATTATGCTTTCATCTGATTCCTCGTAAGAATGATAATAAGTATAGCACGATGATCCAAATCATAATTTGAGTACCGGCATTAGATAGTTCTATTCGAGGATCATGACGTTAATTTTGATTATAATGAATTTCTAATAATCGAAATTAAGATAGTACTATTTCTTTCATGAGAGACAAGCTGGCTAGCTAAGACTTTTTGTTGCAAGAATGCAATACTTTAATATAAATTTATTATACAAGCAAGTAGGTACATCATGATGGGGTACAAATTAGATACTTTATACGTGTGTCTTCTATGTGTTAAATCTTGCCACTAATAAAAAAGGGCACTTCAAGACACTTTATAAGTGCCTTTAAATGGCTATTACGGTGCCTGTTGAAGCACCATGTATTCGGGTACCATAATGGACCCACTACTACAAATTTACCTTTAGAAGACGGGGGCAGGAGGAGTAAAGACGACGTTTCAAAAAAAATTTCAAAATTATTTGAAAAAAACAGCACGCTTGAAAACATGTGTTATTGAAAAAATTTGTTGACTATAGATGACAGTTTTAGCGAAAACTGTGATCTATTCTCCTCTTTCAAAATTATTTCAAGATAAAAGTGAACTTGAAAATGTACATTATTTAAAAAATTTGTTGACTATAAATGACGCTTTTGGAGAAAACCGTGATCTATTTCCCTCTTTTAAAATTATTTTAAGATAAAAGCGCGCTTGAAAACGCACAGTATTAAAAAGATTTGTTGACTACAGATGATGGTTTTGGAGAAAACTGTGATCTATTCTCCTCTTTTTCAATATTTTTTTTCAAGTAAATTGAAACGGCACATTTCACTTTAGGGCTCAAAAGTTTTGAGCCAGAATAGACAATGGGTATGAGGAACCTGTCATCTATTCTCTTCTCTTTTAGGGCTCGAAACTGAGCCCTCAATAAACATTCTTAGTTCATTTTCAGTGGCTATCCCTTCTCTTCTCTGCCCTATTCTCACTATTTTACATCATTTTCTACCATTTTCCATCATCTAATTCCAAATTTTTTGCCGATTCTCGCATTTAGCTTGGTTTTCGGAGACTTCAGAGGAGTTAGATTCGGTTGGATTCCTCTATTTGACGGTTCCTCTATTCCCATGTTCTTGAACTTAGCCTCAAGCGAAGTAAGAAAGGTATTTTGCCTTCTTTTTTCATATTTTGTTCATTTTAGGCCATTTAATCCATTTTTCTTTCGTTTCTCCATGTTTAATCTTGTTTTTCTTCACCTTTAAAGGATTGGATTTGAGTTTGGTTGTTCTAATTTCTTAGGCAAGGTATATGTTTTTGGTAAATGTAAGTTAGATAAATTTACTTACTTGTTCGATTGCTTGTGTAAGATTAGTCTTATTTTTAGTTGTATATGTTTTTGAATTTAGGATTTTAGTTAAAGTTGTAGGTTGTAGAAGATATTATGTAAAGATATTTGGGTGCTTCTGGGGCTAATCCGAGAGATTATGCTTGTGAAATTGAAAATTTTATATTACAATACTTTACAATCGTTCATTTTGATCTTCTTTCCTTGAACTTAGTAATTTGATGCTAAATTTTGTGTATATAATTTCTTCCTTTCAACAACATGACAAATGCATAACTTGTGTTTGATAAAATATCTATGAGGAGTATTATTAAATAGTTTACATCATTTTATTGTTTGTTTGATGGTAAATAATCATTTTCATATTAAATTTTGTAAGTAGACATTGATTTTAGTGTAAGAATTAGTTGGGCATATCTTTGTAGTAGAAAGAAACATTATTTTGAATACAAATAATGCACATAGTTTATGTGTTCGATTAAATGTGTAAGTGATATATTATTGACATATTAGAATAAAACAATTGTTTTGGTATATATTGTTTCGTATCTTTTTTATTAGGCTAGCTTGGTATATGTTTATAAAGTAAAATAATTATTTTAGTATATGTTTTTTTGTATCTTTTTTATTATACTTGGTCATTTGAAGTCTAAGTTTGAGGAGGACATGATGAGCATACAATGCATTTGATAAAATGACTAAGAGAATATTAATACAATGTGTTTGGGTTAGAAAGTATGATTATAAGAGCTTAGTTTTGATTGGACCATATATATTCCAAACTTTTGATTATATAAGAGAATAAGGGAGAACCATATTTCAAACTTTTGATTAAGTTAATGAAAAATTCCATTTAATGAAAAATGCTTATTGACATAAAGAATTTATAAGTGGGTATTTTCTTTTAGAGTCATTTAGTGTATTTCTCTGTCTCGAAGGCCTTTTTCTAAAAAACACACCTTTAGGCTCCTATAATTGAGAGTTGAACTATAATAAGTAATATCATCAATTCCTTAATAGGTAATCGATATTTTTAATTTGTTATGATTAAGTACTTAATTAGTACCTATAAGTTTTAATATTTGGATGATTTAAATTTGAAATATATTATAGATGTACTTTGAAAGATATTGAGAGTTTATTGCCATTTCATTTGAATCACAGATGTTGGCAATTCGCGAAAAAAATGCAAAATTGAGCAAACTACTTTAAAAGAAAAAAACTACTATAGATCACGATATTTTTAGAAAATCGTGATCTATAGTTGTTTAAAAAAAATACTATAGATCACAGTTTTTTTCAGAAACTGGTGATCTATAGTTGTTGATGTTTTAACTATAGATAACGAGTTTCAGCTGAAAACTATCATCTATAACCTTAAAAATATTATTTTCCCTGCAAATTTTATCTTGTATACGATGGTTATAACCTATCGTCTTTCGTACTGAAGAAAAGACAACACGAGTATAGACGAGGATTTTGGAGGCGTCGTTTGTTATGTTAGATTACGGTGTAAAACCGTCGTATAAAGGGGTATTACACCGTCGTTGTAGACCTGCCATTACTACATAATATCCCTTTAGACGACGGTTTTAAACTATGCTCTTTTCATGATTCTAGAGGGTCTGGTTACCGATAATGTCAGCGGACTCCGATATCAGAATCTCTTCTATGCCCTTTTGGACATGGCTTATTCGGCTTTGGAGAAGGCTGGCGGAAGCTCATTGGAGATCGTCGTGTCGGAGAGCGGATGGCTGATTGCTGGTTGGACTGACACGACGACGGAGAAGGTGAGGACTTATAACAAACTTGGTTCAGCATGTCAAGGGTGGAACTCTGAAGAAGCCAGGGTAGCCTATTGAGACTTACATATTCGCCCTGTTTGATGAGGCTAACAAGTGAGGAGAAGCAGTTGAGAAGTTTTGGGGGCCTTTCCAGCCAAACAGGCAGCCTAAGTACCCAGTGAATTTCAGTTAAATATGTAGCTATTAGGAACCATATGTTACTGGAATATGTCTTCTAATAATTGACAATACCATAGGATATACCTATGGTAGCTTGTACGATATTTATTTGTTGGACTAATTGTGGGACCTATAACTCTGGTAGTGATATGCTGTGGGCATAGATATCTTATAATTATTGCAATTTATGACAATAAAGGCAAGCCTTAATTTGGTTTACTCACTTCCAATAAAGTACAAGAGAAGTTTTTGTTCAGTTTTGAAAAGGATTATTCGCTTGTCTTTTGTCTTTAAATTATTGAAATATCATAATTTAGTCGTGACATTTAATTATTTAAATTTTTTTTTGTTGATCTTGAAGTTTTTAAAATTGTTCGTCTTGAATGCTTTTTAACATTTTTTTTAATATTAAATTAGGGAATAAAAAACGAGGCCTTCCTAAAAATCGAAGGACCAAATATTATCAAACTAGACTAACTCTAGTTATTGTATATATAAAAGTACTATTGTGTCTTTATATTTAAAGAAATAAAATGTTTCCGGAGACTACCAGAGAGAACCCTTTAAGTTTGACAAAAATATGGAAAACAACGTTGAAGAACTAAAAACGTTTCAATGGTTTAGAACCTTTAGATTATTAACCCTTTCGAAAAATAGCCATGTCTTTTACGCGAAATTACATTTGCGTTAATTATTCCGGGTAATAACATAACTAATTAATTAGACGAGACGTTGCTAGCAGGCCAATCCTAGATTGAAGTACGTACTAGCTAACTTTGGCAGGAAGGAAAGAAAAACATAATATTTTTTAGTTCGGATATAAGAAAGAAACTAAAAAAAACAGAATAAAATCGTCGGCTTACATGTTCGTTGCAATTAGAGACGGACACACTTGAAAGCGATTGCGCACTTGAAAGCGATTGCGCATTTATATGCCCCACCCAACTTTCTGTAATAATACTTTCGTCCCTTCTCTTTTCAGTATATTTAATCTTACCACTAATTAATTTACTCAGAAAAATAATGAGGACCAATACATGACTGTGTGTGAACTGTTGAAGTTACAAGCGTTGTATTGGCTTCATATACTCAGATTACATGAATATATCATCTTATGATAGATATCAAGACTAGACTATGTATGTGTGAATGCCATTGTTATCGATTACACATGAACGTACGAGATTGAGACGACAAAGTTATCAAAAATGATATATTAATTTGAAGTATATATCAATTTTAATGTTAGAAGTAAAAGTCAGTAAATTTAATACGTACCATGATGCGGAGTTGTGTAACCATAAAAAGCTATATGTTAGCATTATAGTAATGATGTCAATAAAGTCATGAAAGCTGCGTTCATCAAAATAGGGGAGGGGCTAATTTATATTTTGCTGGAGTACATTAAATGAAGGTACCTGGCGAAACCGGGCTAACTATATTGCTCTATACTACTTACCTACAAAGCACCGAGTAAGATAATCTTATTATCGTGTAACTTTGTGGTCGTTGTAATCTATATATTGCAAAAAGAGATCTAATTAATGCTTTCAGCTGTATAGGTGTCTCTTCTGTGCATTATGTCACGACCCGAACTCCAGGTCAATGGCAAAAGGAGAATTTTACTAAAATTAGAAATTCCTTGATTTATTTTTAAAAAGTCTTAAAAGTTTCCATTTCATAAAACAGTCCATTTAATAAAAATATTTGGAATCCTATTAAGTGAACTTCTCCCACAGTTTGTATACGTCATTAAACATAGATCGAATAATAATTAGAAAACATAAATCCAGTTCAAGTCTAAGCATCATCATCATCCACAAGAGTATCAAGTATACCAATATGGCCTACATAAAGTTTACAGACATAATCGAAAATAGAAATCTAGGTTCAATGCTAAATCAATCAACATAATCCAAACACCAACAACACCATAGCTTCTGGTATTACTAAGACAACGAGCTACTATCAAAGGGTAATCTCTTAATCCTCTTGATCACTAAAGTCGTACTGAACACCACTTGAGGAAGGAAGGTACGGGTGTGAGGATAGAATGCTCAGTTTAGACTAGATCGATGGTGGGGATAGAATGCTCAATTTAGACTACATCGATAGTGGGGTATGCAATGCTACCTATAAACCTACGATGCTAATACGATGCCCATAAATGATCCTATGATACGTGTAGTCTAAACTGAAGTGTAAAAACAATTACTATCTGATTTTTCAATAAAATAGTTATATTAGGTTTTCAATAAAATAGTTATATTAGGTTTTCAAGAAAAATGAGCATCGTAATGGCCCAAGTTTGACATATCGAAAAACAACTTGCACTCAGAAAAGTCCTAAAGTAATCCAGTATATATCATATAATCAAATTCAATCACAGAAATCCAAAATAGTTCTTAAAGTCACATTTTTCATTATATGCAGTATAATATAAGTTTTATTCAAAAACGATATAAAACGGAAGTAACCAAGTCTCTACCTCACTAGAATAGCAATACCGCACTATTGGATAATCATGGTATCATTGGACTATCGTTCGAAGGGTCAAGAACCGTTTCTAAGCCTTCAATTACTCTCTTTGTAAAACCAACGTCTCAATGGAGTCTCAATTCTCTACTAAATTCTTGGCATCTAAAATAGATAGGTTAGATATATAATCTGACAAATTCAGATCCGGCCCGAAACCCGATCTGTAGCATGCAAAATAAGGCAAAATCCTAGTCATTCGATCTCATTTTCTATGCCCATCACATACATAATCAATGTATATGTCATTCTTCACAATTTCAAGAGTACATTCCAAAAATAAAATCAAAATCACAATCTAACGGTCCAATCAAAAACTCCTCTCCGAATGCAAACACCTCAAAACTACCAAAAATGACAACTTTCAATCCAGGTAAAATGGGATCATGAGAAGTTTACCAAGAGGTTGCCCGTGACGAGTGGAGTCGAATGAGTCCGGTTTCATGAGATCTCTTGCTAGAATCGATGCCAAGGACGATTTCCCTTTACGGAAGTTTTTTGCGATTTTTCAGCAATTTAGGCAGCGGGCGGAGGCGAGGCTCCAGCGGGCACTTCATCTCGGTGAGGTACTTCAACTGGGACCCGTGAAGGCAGCTGCTGGCAGTCGGAGGAGCTCACTTGGCGACGTTAGCAGTGACGGCAGTACACACGGGAGTGAGCAGAGAAAACTCGGAGGAGGAAGAGAGAGAAAGAAAAGAGAAAAAAGAGAGATAAGGAATAAACAAATCATTAAGTTAACTAGTAGAACTTAAATTATTTCTAAACTTATAAGAATCATCTATTAGTCAAAGGAATATATATGAAGATGTAACTTTCTCACAAATTAAATAATTACTCTCCCTATGGAGTTCCAAAACCATGATACAAGCATAGTAATAATAGTCCGAAAAAGTTTGAAGCATTAATTAAATTATATATATAAAGCATCCGACAATAATATGATAGGAGATATACCTTCAAATTCCTTAAAAATAAGGAACCGTATTAATAAGTTGTTCAAAAGATATCTAGAGGTGATAGATATTGATTGTTAAGACTAGGAAAGAAAGCAATTTAATAGTGGAGTCTTATAGGGCAAGCTACTTCTTTTGAGTATATAAACATATATCGGGAAGTCTTAAGAAGCTTGCCGACTTGATATAGTCGGCACTATTTTTACTTGTTTATTTATTCTTTCATTGTTTTATTTATATTTTTTAAGAACAATATATAAGTACACATATTTATAATTATAGGTTATAACACTAATAGGAATCAAATAAAGCATGTTTAAAATTTAATTTTAAAAAAATTACATAAATTTATATTAACAACGTAAAAAAATAATACAAATAACAAGTAACAAAATGACTTGATTAATAATAGTATTAATAATAACAATGTCAAGAAAAATATTTAGACATATATATACAAATAGGTTTCTATAACATTTTCTAATTAAAACACACATGTCCCATGAAAACAGGTAATGATTATAAATCAAAATCACCTTAACAAGATACTTAAAGAAATAAATTAACATTAATAGTTAACCAAATATATAAATGTGTAACATTTTATTAATTGGTTTAAGATACGTCAAAATTTGTACCAAAGAGCATTTTCGGAGCATTTCACTGCAAAATATCTTAAAATATAATAAAGATTAATAATCATAATAATTTAAAATTAAAACTTAAAATAGAATGTAGAAATGACAACAATATAATTTAAAATGCTATGCAATCACATTATTATTAGTTTTTTCAATTATGTGAAGAATTGGTCGTCATTAGGAAATTCGAGATATCATAATAACTATAATATATAGAGGACTAACAATTATTTCTCTTTTAATTAAAAGCGTGATTTTCTCAAGACAATCTCGAAATGTGAAAAATTTTAGGTAAAACTAAAAAATAAAAAATTTGAATTTAGCTTTGAAATTTTTTTCTTATTTGTTCTTATCTATCCATAGACCAAGATTTATCATAACTTGATTATCGGACTAGTGGTAGAATGAGAATTTTACTTAATTTTGAAATTCATAGTTTATTTTCTAGTTTATTTATGAAAATGTACAAAAGGTTTTCAATTTGTAAAAAAAAAAAAATTTTTTTTAAGGGTTTTTGGATTTTTACTTCTTGGCCGGTTCCCATTTTTGGTTTTTCCCCCTTAATTTTAAATCGATAAATAATTAGAAAACTATAATTCGACCTAGTCTATGCATCATTATCATCATGTGTTAGGTATCTATACGGCATATAGGCTTAGATACATAATCATAAAGGAGTTTTCTTGTTTTAATGCTAAACGTATATATCCTACTATATCTAAATAAAAACATAAATCCAATCCTGAATTCAAAACTCAAATTATTACTAAGAAATCGAACTACTAAAGATGATAGCCTCCTAATATACTTATTGGTCGCCAATGTCATAGTGGACAATAGTTGAGGGGAAAAGTGGGGTCAGTATAAATTTCCTAGTAAGTAAATAATTACTTTTGGAAAAATCTTGCAGTGATGAAAATACATGCACACTTAGCTAAGTCAAAAAGTAAGTTCACAAACTATAAACGTATGTAATTTCCAAAACTATTAATCCACATAAGTATGAAAATATGATCATGCATCAAAGTATCAAATTATGTAATACATGATATAAATCACCTAATAATACCTATGAGCTCATAGGCTATCATCATAAACCCAGGATGTTAGTTTATGTATGCCAAACATATGACTTGACATCTATCTACCAAGATACTGGAGGAGCAACCTAGCTAATATTATCACGACCCAAATCCTGGACCAGTAGTAGAAAGAAAAATTACACAAATGGAAATTTATGAGTTATTTTAGAAAAGTTTATAGACTTCTTTTTTTTTCTGAAAAATGACAATTAATTAGAAAATGAAATCCTTTACAAAAGTTGGTAAAAATATTCCAATTATCTTTTTGGAATGAATGCTATTCTTCAAACCTGAGTGATAAGTACTTTTCTAAACTCCATTCAGAAATAAAGCTTACAAAAGTAATCGAGATCAGGAATAATTAAATATTCAAAACAAAAACCAAAACCAGATAATTTTACATATTATAAATTAACCATAAACAGGTATGAGCTTTCATTCTCACATCATGGCCCTATAATGCTCTTTTACCAGAGGTACCTAGTATCCTGACACTACTTGAAGATGTGTCACTGAATCCTGCACATGTGTCTCAGTCTTTCACCTAGTACTACAGTAACTCACTAGCGATCTAAACTACTGTGATATAATAATGGTACTCAAGTGTGTGATCCCATGGTATGTACAACATGTAATAGAGTTTGTAATAGCTATGCATCAGATATATCAATAAATCATGCTTTAAAACCTATTTAGAATTATTCTGGGATTTTCTGAAAAATGGGTAGCATAAAAGCTGTATTTTTCCAAAACCACAATTTTTAAACCTGCATAAAAATGATACAGTCTAATCTGATAACAATTTAATCCATTTCAATAGTTCACAAATTTATCAAATATCCAATTCACACTATTTGAATTTAAGAAAATTCATAATTTTCAGATATCAATTGGTCATAATGCATCATTAAAATCAAAATAATATAGAAACTAGGTAATTGAACTCCTACCTCATCCTGATAGC
This sequence comes from Trema orientale, assembly GCA_002914845.1. Taxonomy (NCBI): domain Eukaryota; kingdom Viridiplantae; phylum Streptophyta; class Magnoliopsida; order Rosales; family Cannabaceae; genus Trema; species Trema orientale. The sequence goes on along the minus strand of JXTC01001035.1, from coordinate 11,853 downwards.
TATGCCAAGCTATCAACACTTGTATAATTCTCCATTGATTGATTGGCTGCTCGTAAGGTAGTTTTAGGAATTCGTTCATTCATTTTTATTGGTGACTTTCCCAACGAAACCTCAACTGAAAAATGAACATCACCGCTGAATTCCTAGCATCCAAATAGCTAAGTTAGATATATAACTCGACTAATTCAGGTCTAGGTCGAAATACCCGATCCCTCGTACGCAAAATGAGACAAAATCTTAGGCCTAGCCTCTCGAAATTTGTGCCACTCCTTAACGTAGCAATACTATATATCAAAGCTTGTATCTCAATGTTGCGGATTTTATAATAGCTACGCAAGTGCACGTGCCGAAATAAGTAATATAGTAGTGAGTGAGTATCGTCTCCACAGGGATTGATTACTAAAATTATTTATAAAATCTAAATGCCAAACAAACTAAATTAATGAATGAGAAATAACGATTTGTAATAAAATAGCAACAATTAAAAGATGCAAGCGGAAATGTAAATATTAAGCAGAAAATAGCAAAATCTAATCAAGTGAATGTGAATCAGTGGTGTGGATAAGCTGGGATTATTGAATCCTCCTTGGTTGCAAATCTGGGTTTAGTTGCTGCAGCAACGCCTACGGCAAAAATCACTCCAGTAACCGAAAATTCATTCTGCACATATTAATCTTCCGAATTTAATATGTTTTAAGTTCTTCAAACCAGATTTTACATATTTCTATGCTAACCCAGTTCTCAAAACATCATTTATAATATCAATTCTCAACGGGTTTGCATGGTAACAATATATTCCTATACCATTACTAATTCAAAGATCTACTAAAGAGATGATTGAGTCATGCATCATTCAAGCTTAAATCCAACTAAGATTAACCTTTTCAGAATTAATCCTAATTTGTTTATCCTAATATTGATGGCCAAGCAATAAAAGGAAATAGTAATGAAGCTCACTTGAACAAACGAGAGTAAAAATACCATAAACATTGAAAACAACTTTAATCCATCATTACAACCTCAGATTCATCATAATCCCAGCTAAGAAAGCTTAGCTCATAGTCTGAAATGTAAAAATCAGCATCCTAAAATATTCCATTGATTACAGAAAGCTCAAGAAAAGAAAAAGGAATTAAATACAAAGAAGACTAAAAGAAGTATGAAAATGCTAGCTGGACGATGGAGGTTTAGCTCCTTGCAGCTGCTAGTACGCCTCCTCCTTCGTCCTTTCTTCTCTGTACTGTTTCTCCTCTCTCTCTTTCTTTCCTTTTCAATATTGTGCTCACAGCTCAGCCGCCACCACTCTCCTCCTCTTCTTACAGTACTCTTTTCCTTTTATATTAGGGTGAGTGATGTACCCTAGCACACATGTCAGCCAAATAGAGGAGTGAGAACCACTTTTCTTCATTTTCCTTTAGCTGGTATTCAATATTAGCTGTCAGTACTGGCTGTATGAAATATCTGCCAGCTGTTCGAAATAACGCCAGCTGAAAATTGAATCTGCTGTGCAGTATTGCTCCGGCACGTTGCTGCAGCAAAGTTGCTTCTAGCTTTGACTTAAGTTTAGCTTTCCTTCTAGGATGCTGCCTTTTAATTTCTGCAAAACTTAAGACCAGATTTCAGCAATTCTAATTAAAATCAAAGGAAATAAGATAGATATTAACTAGATTAGATCTTAAACATCAGAAACACCAAAGACCAAAATAAAGTAAAGGAGGACACCTAAACTAGACAATTTATTCTTCTAAAACAACTATTCTAAGACTAAAAACACACAAGATAACTCTATTTTCATAGAGTTATCACTCAACCTCACTAAAGTTATGAAATTGTCACTTTTTCGAAAATATGTTCTTTAATGCCAGCTTTTCAAACCAAATTTACTTCCAATATGAATTTCAACTTCACACAACTCAAAAACCAATCTTAACTTTCTCATACCATTCTTTACTTAAGATATCACAATAATACAATAACATTCCAAAAATAATTTCATAAATTCCAAAATCAATTTGTGAAAACAGCAAAAACCTTACCAGAGTTTATTCGCCAGAAATTAGTAGCAGAGGAGAGTCAACATTGGTCAGGGAAGACTTGGGCTTCATTATTTGACTGGTGTCAGAGTCTAGAATGGCCAAAAATGGCTGAATAATATCAAAAATAGTCTTCGGCCTTTCTCCTCCTTATTGATGATCTACAGCTCCCCCGACATTGAGACTCTGACGGTAGGGGTTTCAGGAGGCAGCAGTTCGATTTCAGGGGACAGCGGCGCTCAACGATGGTGGCAGGTGCTCCGATCAGAAATGAATAAGTGTAGCTGTGGTTTTGGAGGTGTAACGAGAGAGAGAAAGAGAAAAGAGAGCAAAAGAAGGAGAGAGACCATATGGGGAAGAAAGATAGGAGACTTTGACCCCCTCTTATGAGCCCTACACCCTTATTTTATTTAAAAACTTTTAAATTGTTTTACAAATATTGCCTAAACCTCCCGTAGTAGAGCTTATTAGGAAATACCCTATGTGAGTTCTTTAAGGACTCTGGTACAATGCCATATGTAAACCCAAGATTCGAACACAGTACTCATGTGTGTTTTTATGACACGTGTAATATGAACAACATTGCAAAATGACCATGTAAAAGTTTAGGTCTAAATATTCCTTTGATTTTTTTTTATAAAATTGTCATTTTAGAATTTTAGAAAATCTGACAATATAATGATTATATTTTTTTCAAGTCAAAATTTAGAACCTGAATATAACAATTCGTAGAGCTATAGAATATATCTAATGTCATTCAAAACTAGTCACAATTATCAAAATAATTCAATTTCACATTTCTCATATATAGAAACATAATCAAGTTTTTATACGAGACAAGTTTGAAAAGTGGTAATTGAGTCTTTATCTTAATAGTATAGCTGAACCTATCTACTAGGTGCATGTGTCCCTTCGTGGTCAGTAGGAGGGTTGAGTATGGTTCGATAACTTCAATTCGCTCTCCTTGGATGATGACATTTCCACTTGAGCCTCAAAATAATGGCAACATAGAGAATACCACAGCATCCGAAATATTGAAATTAGCTATTGCAGTCCATAGCCAATCTAATTCAAGTCTAAGGCGAAATCTGAGGTTCATTGTGCAAAACGAGATGAAAAACTCAAGCCTCCTAGAGTGGTACTTGGCCATATCAAAATTCGACGGTCATGTTATACGTCATGGAACCTATTTAATTTGACGAGTGCATCCTAAAACAACAACTAAACTTCAATCGAACGGATGAGTCAAAAAGTCACTTCTTAAGCCCATATGTTCGGACATGACCAAAACACCAAAAATTACTAGAGCCATTGAGATAGCAACGAGACCTATCAGAAAGTGATGTGGACAATAAGCTGGAGCTACACTTGTCAGCGATGATAAGAGATGATGGGTCACGGTGATGCAAGGACACTCAAAACATAGAGGAGGTGTATTCTTCGCAGTTTCCTCTCTTTGCCCATATGGTGTGAATGCTAATGGGATTGGACGGCATGGCTTTGTTGGTCGGTAGAGAGAACTATAGCAGGGCTTGTCATCATCGACAAGAAGCATTAGTAGTTGACATCTTGCGAGAGTAAGGAGCAAGTGCAAGAATGAGAGAAAAAGGAGCATGAGAGGGGAAGGGGGAATTTTGGGTTTTCTAAAACTTATTAGGGGAATTTTGCTAGGTGACTATTGGGAATATACCCTAGAAAGCAGTTTCTTTGTTTGGTATCTTAAACAATATTTATTGGACTTAAGTGCTATCTATTTGTTGTCAATAAATTCCATATTATGTCCCAATTATATACATGAGATGTTTATGTTTTCTATTATGCAAACGTCTAAAAGTTTCCATGACTAATAATGAGTAATAAAGAATTGTTCGTATGAAATGTTCACATGTGGGAGACTAAATTCTTTATTTCATTATGTCTAAATTAAAAGTTCACATTCTGCAAATAAAGATGGAATATTTTATTTTGCCATAGAATGTAGTGTTGTCTATTTCAACGGGATTGATAAAGTCTCCAATCATCGAAGTATTTGACTTCGGATAGAAACACTAGTGCATTATAAGAAAGTTATAAGTGCATTGAACTGGACCAAATGAAAATAGAATTTGAGGTTAAGTACTGTAACCCAATATTCTATCTTTCACTAATCTAGCACTATTGCAAGATTACCTTAATCCTAGTGATTGTCGGACTTACTTTCATGAGTTTTATCTTTTTGACTTACTAAAGGACTAGTTCCGATTATATGGTTCGAACTCCGGTATCTTGGAAGATAAGATTTGTTAATTGACTAGAACGCCCTTCATGATTTGGACACCGTGCATATAATGTCACTTTGAGTTTTTTCAAGGACTTGGATAACAAAAAACCAGGCGCCAGGTATTCACTTTGTGAATTTGACTGTGTTTGTATGGACAGTTATAAATACGATAGTCAATTATTATCCATTAGACGAAAAAAGGCAACTCAAAGGTAAATATGTACTAGAGAAGTAATACGATAATTTCACCTCGCTAATACGGCATTGCATCAGAGGTATATTTGTAGATATAGTATATGCTGAATAGATCAAGTTAATTCAAGTGGTAATTAGCTTCACAGAAAATATATGACATTTAGTCTAAGAGTGCAATATTGGGCCTATAGTGGGGTGCCTGAATATTAATGGACAAGGCCCAGTCATAATTAAGAATTAATTACAATTATGGTAGTTGCCCATTGGAGCTTAGACTATTTGGATCTGTAAGGTCCCCTGTCTAGCTCACACATAGCCCAATAATTAATTGAATAGTCAGTCGAGCCCAATAAGCCCATTAGGGTTTATATCTCTCTAATACTTAAGAGAAAAGTTCTCCTAAACCTATGCATAAGTTCCACACGCCATCCATAGCATAGTAACTGTGCTTGGCATGAAACAGAGAGAAAAGGAGAAAGTGATAGAACCAAGCTACCAGGGGAGAAATTCTGAGCTCGTTCATGGCCGTCGAGAGAGCGATACCCATGGCCGTAGACATGCAATCAAGGAGAAGGAAGAGCGTCTTCTCGATCATTCGCTCATCTCTTGTTGGGAATCAAGAAGGTGCCCACACACTGGATCATTCAACGGGCTCCAGAGAATAGACCGGAAGGCTCAATGGTTGTGAAGTGCTTCCAGGTTTTATCTAAACCAAGATCCATGAATTGATTTATATTAGATCAACGGTCCTATTTATTTTATTTTATTTTGTAAAATTTTAAGAAAATTTTAAAATACCTATTCTGCTGCGTTCTTGATTTGTTTACAAAACTGCAGAAATCGTTTTCGGTAAAAATTATTTTTTGAAAATTTGTTTTCGGAATTACCGACAGTGACAAGTTTTGAGTTACAGTTTAAACTCCCCAAATTTGCACGTAAACCCCTGGTTTCAAGTTTCTTTTCAATTTAGCTCTTAAATATTGCGAAATAGCTTCTAGTTTCTTAGGACTTTTGCACTTTAGCCTAAATTCATTTTAACTTAATTTCATTTATAATCCATAATTTGGTGAAATTACCAACACACCTTTAATTAAAATAGGCCTTTTACAGTTTCAGTCTCCTCATATCTTGTTATTCTAATGAAGTCTTTCACAAAAAGAAAACAAAGAGTAAAAATAGCAGTATTTAAATGCCAAGATGGGGGCAAAAATTGCCAAGAGAGATTGACTATATTTTTGCCTCTAATTAATGACTTTTTATAGCAACTCAAGTATTTTTTTTTTTTTTAATTTCTTTTTTTTGTTCTTTTTTTTTCTGCATTTTTTAATTCTTTTGGGTTTTTTTGTTTTCATTTTTTTTTTAGGTTTCCCTTCCAAAAAAAAAATATTATTTTAGTTACAACAAAATTTGTGACTAGTAAAATTTTTTTGATTAAAATTATGTCATTATCATTATGCCATGACTAATAAATTCTTAGCTAAAAAGTTGTCCTAAAAATGCAATTTGTTGTAACTAAATATACTTTTAGTCACAACTAAATCATTACTATATTTAAACTGTTGTGAATAAAAGTATATTTCTGATAATTTGTGATTTAGTATTATATTTTATTCACAAGAACTTTTTAGAGTGTGATTAAATGTCAATTTTAGTCCAAAAAAAGGTTTTGTTATGATTAAAAGGTTGTCACTAGTTAAATGGAGATTTTTTTTTTTTGTAGTGATAATTCATATTTGTAGTATAGGTGATTTCATACATTGATTTTTTTTTTTTCCACTTTCTTTGTTTGCATTCTTTCTCCTTTTTGTTGGAGCTCTCTCTTTTACGCACTACAACAAAATAGGAAAATGTCGCCGGATTAAATCAAAATATTGCTACCTCGAATATCCCTGCTAAAGGTTCGCTGATATAGATACCTAAAGTGGCGATACGCGTTGTCCCCGTATTAGGTAATTTATAGCGGCGATAATTGTCCTCCCTAAAAAGTCAATAAAATACTATTTGACAAACTAATAGTAGCAATAATTTTGAAATTGTCGCCGCTATATTTTTATTTAAAGCGGCGACATTTGTCGCCGCTTTATATAGTTTTTCTTAATTAATTCAAATTTAAATCAATAAATAAATATATTAAGGTAAACAAAATATATTAATAATTAATAAAAAAAAATAAAGAAAGTAATATTTTTAGTGACATTAAAATTAAAAAGTATCGTCCAAAACTAAAAATATATAACATTGTGTGAAAGTAGAAAAAAAGTCTACAAGTCAGTCCTTATCCTCAGTTTTTTTTTCTGTCATCTTCTTGATAAGTCAGTGGAGGATGGGCGAAACGAGGTGACAATAGCGGAGGTGAGGGCATCGTGCCAAAATGATGTCGAAGTGGACCCTAGATGGATAGGAGCAGAGGTAGATATATTGACATCTGATACTAGCGATGATAAAATCCTCTACATTTGTGCTATCTAGGCCGCCTGAGCCTCTATTGATCACTATTATTGAGCGATCATCTTCTGAGTGGCTACCTCTCATTGCTGGGCCGTTGTCATATATTGCTGACTCTTTTATATGTATTGTTGGACATCCTCAGGTACTGGCGGTCGAAAGTCTGGTGAGACAGATCTAGTACTGGAAGCGGACTTACTCAACTTAGGTCTGATACCTCTCCTAAATTTGCGACGTGTACCGAGAACCTCATCCGCAATATGAGCATCAGTGACAAAAGCAGATGAGCTCGAACCAGATTGAGAAGATGCTTGGGATTGAGTGTTATGAATCTCAAGCATCTTATTCTGCAAAAAAGATTAAAATTAGTATATAGAAAAAAAAAATTAGAGACTTAGTTTATAAAAAATTAATTAATAACATACGTAATTGGCATTAAACTATGCACTCGGCCATCCAGTCTACTCAGTGAAGTAGCGATCCTTGAAACTCTCACTAACTGGATGAAGCTTGCCAATAGTAAGATTGTGCTGTAAAAATATTTAAAGGGACATAATTTAATATTGAAATTCAATATTTTAAAAATAAAAAGTATTATAAAAAAAATCACAATTTTATTACATTCTTATATCTTTTATGAGCAATAGAAGCAGTTCCCTATTTGCTCATTGCTAACTGACGCGCCCTACTTGTAGCATTTCTTTCAAACATCGCCTATAGGAAAAAAAAATTAATTATAATATAATATTTTATTACTTAATAATAAATAATTCGTAACTAGATACTAACCCTAAACTCTGGAAAGTCAAAAGGGCCGCAACAACGCCCCCATGTCGCGGCATATATTTCGTTAGGCACTTTGGAACGTCCCGTCAATTGTTGTCTCCACTTTAGAGTCGTCGCTCTATTACTTTTTTGTTGTAGTGATGTCAATTGTCTCACAAATGGTCACATCCTTCATGATAAATTTTAACTTCATCCTTGGGCTTGTTGCCTTTCACTTCAAAATCTTAATTGCTATGATGAGCTCCACTTTCAGTATCATGGTGATTTCTCTTCCTTTCTCAAAGATAAACTACATGGGCAATATTATACATCAAAATTTTGAAGAACACAATAACAAATGGAGAATGAGACAAAACGTTTGGTTTCTAATGGATTTTATACTATTAGTAAGGAGTGTGTGGAAAAACTTGTTTAGAAAATGTTTGTTAATAGGTTTTGGTGCTTGATGAAAAGTTAAAAAGGTGTGTAAAGAAATTTCGAAAATTTAAAATTTTATAAGTGGTTCAATTTGGAAGAGAGAGGGGAAAAAGATCACAACTGGCAATAGTGTTGGAATTATGGCTTCTAATTAAGCCAAGGAAAAATTTTGGGCAAGGCCCAAATAGAAGTTGGAAGTTACCCTTTTTTTTTATTACTCAGTTTATGTGAGCATATATCTATATATATGAACGTGAAGAAAAAAAAAGGGTTGCAGCCATATGAAGTCTTTGGCAGCTATTTGTTATTTTTGGTCTCAAAATATACAATTGTTTCTCTCTTAGTTTTGTAGGAATTTGGTATAAACAAGCTTTGGATTTTATTTCTTTAGTGCTTGTTTATTTTTTATTTCCTTTTGATCTTGGCATTAAGATTGTTAGCAAAGCATCTTCTTTGCGGTCTTGAATGCTTTTTGTGAGAGAGATTTTGGTGTATTTAGGATTTGGGTGTGAGGGAAATTTTGTCAGACTTTTGTAATCTCCTTTGGTTATAGTGGAATTCTTCGCCGTCTCTGACGTGGACGTAGGCTATATTTTATAGCTGAACCACGATAAATCCTTGTGTTGCTTGTGATTTTCTGTTATTTATATTTTGTCATAAATCCCTATAATTTGACGTTTGTCTAGCAAGTTTGGTATTTGTGCTTCCGCTGGCGTAACAAGTGGTATCAGAGACAGGTTTAGGCTCTTTGATTTGATTTTGGGCTTGTTATTTGTCAAATTATTTTGAATTTTGGCTTCTGCGATGGCGGCAATGACAAGATATGATATTGCAAAATTCGACGGGAATGAATATTTATGAGTCTGAATTTGATTGGATTCCTCACTAGTTGGTTAATTGAAATAGTGTTTGCACACTCTTCATATGTCAATTTGTTATCAAAAAATTAGAGTATTTGACTTTTGTGAGTGTGGTCAAGTTTGGTTCCACCGTTTGTAGGATTAAGGGCATAATGGCTTATATCCATTTAGAATTTTGGGGTCCTTCTCCTAATTTATCTGTGGGTGGTTCTTGTTATTTTCTGACATTTGATGATGACTATGGTGTAAAATTTTGTGAGAGTCAATTCTGTAAGAAGGAAAAAATAGTGAGATACCGCACTATTTAGAGGATACCACAACGATTTTTGGTTGCAGAATATTTGATTTGGACTCTTTTAGGGTAAGCTTGCTGCTTGCTTTCTGTTATTTACATACCGAAAGATAATTGGATTGAAGCTTTTGGATATACCTGCTATTTGGTCAGAAGATCTCCATCAACTGCATTTTGTTTAAAGAATCCGTTTGAAGTATGGCTTGATAATTCTGCTATCTTTGATTTGAAATTATTTGGTTGTCCTACTTATGCTTTTGTGAATGATGGTAAACTCGAGCGATTGACAATAATCTTCCTTGGATTTGAGTTTGAGGTGAACGGCTTTTAGTTGTGGTTTATTGAGCCATTGTCACTAAGTTTTTTAGTTAGTAGAGTTCTTGAATTTGATGAGTTGGCCATCCTATTTGGTATAGGGGAGTTAGTATGTACAGATAAAGATCCCGGTGTTTGTAAGTAGGTGGAGCTTCTAGTTGAAACTTCTGTCAAATCTTTTGGTTCTACTACTTTGTTTGTTGTTAGTAGAGAGAGGAATTTTCCTTATTGGTTTGGTTTTACAGAGTTAGTTTCTTTTGTGTTAGCTGCGAAAAATATGATAACCGAGTCGAGTGCTATTTCGAAGTTCAAGCACTACTTGGACTTATTTGGTGTTGCAGATTGTGATTAGCCCTTCGGAGTTTTGGAGGAGATGGCGAGTATGTTTCATTATTTTGGACTTGGCTTAATTTTGCGCCAAGGTGGAGATTGTTGGAATTATGACTTCCAATTAAGCCAAGGAAAAATTTTAGGTAAGGCCCAAATAGAATTTGGAAGTTATCCTTTTTTCTGATTACTCAGTTTATGTGAGGATATATCTATATATATGAACGTGAAGAAAAACAAAAAGAGTTGCAGCCATATGAAGTCGTTGGCAGTCATTTGTTATTTTTGGCCTCAAAATATACAATTGTTTCTCTCTTAGTTTTGTAGGAATTTGGTATAAACAAGCTTTGGGTTTTATTTCTTTGGTGCTTGTTTATTTGTTATTTCCTTTTGATATTGGCATTAAGATTATTAGTAAAGCATCTTCTTTGCGGTCTTAAATACTTTTGTGAGAGAGATTTGGGTGTATTTGGAATTTGGGTGCGAGGAAAATTTTGTCAGACTTTTGTAATCTCCTTTGGTTATAGTGGAATTTTTCTGAACTACGATAAATCCTTGTATTGCTTGTGATTTTCTGTTATTTATATTTTGTCGTAAATCCCTATAATTTGACGTTTGTCTGGCAACAAATAGAGCCTCCCATTGTTAATTAGTTATCTATTTTTATGATGTTTCTAGTTATCAGTTCAGGAAAAGAACATCCCTACAAAAATTTCTAGAGAGGATTAATAACTTGTTACCATTTACAAACTTGATGGTACAGATTTGTCATTTTTAAAAATGCAGAGTCATTAAAAGAATAAATACAAAATAAATGTGAAAAAATGTAACTATGGAAAACAGGCAAAACAGAGAGAGATCAAGTTTGTCATTTTTAAAAATACAGTCATTATAAGAATATACAAAATAAATGTGAAAAAAATGTAACTATCGAAAACCGCCAAACCAGAGAGAGAGAGAGAGAGAGAAGAAGAAGTTTCAACTCTCAACTGGGGCTGCAAGCTGTTTTGAATTAGCAATATTGGCAAGAAAATATGTTTGACGAGCGCTTTGAAGCTGAACCGATTTAGTAAACAGTTTCAAATTAGGCAATATCAACTTGAATACTCTTGACGAGTTTCTGCGTAATGAATTGGGGTTTTCTCTGAAGTTTGAGAGCCTGATTTGCGCTTGTCATCTTGTCAAGTAAACAATGAAGTCAAGCAGCCTAAGTCCTAAGACACCACTAGTAAAGAAAATGATATGTTGACTTATTCAATGAATATGACTAATGAAGCTTCTAAATATTTACACCAACAAACTATTAATACAGGAATGGGGACCCTGTATGACGTTATGGAACTATTAAACTATGAGTCTTAGTATACGTTTTCAGAAGTTAGAAGTAGAACCATTGAGTTGGAAGCACTATAAATATTTTTCACAAACTGATACAAGGTCTTCTTTTGGCTAATTATTGCTGAGTCATTGGTCTTTGGCAGGTAGTTATGGAGCCACCTTCCTTTGTCGTCTAATTACATGCAATATGGGTTTCATGCATGCATGTTGATTATTTCCTTAATTTTCGGTCATTTTCCAAAACTAATTTGTTAATAATTATTTTTCAATTAATAATTAGGAGGGAAAGACATCAAAATTTTGCACACAGTTTTTAATTATTATTTTTTTCTTATCATACACGGCCTACACAACATTAAAATAAAATTGATAGAGTTCATAAAGCCCTAAGATAGCTAATTAATAGATCGACCAAAGATAAATCCAAAACAACAAGAAGATTCTGGGTATAGATTCATATAGTCATGTTATTATCCGTTAATTTATGTGGTTATCTATTAAGTCAATAAAACATCGATAGCTAACAACACTCGCATAACAAACTAATACTAGGTCTATAAATGTTGGATATAGCTTCATATGTGA
>JXTC01001034.1:0-26954 GCA_002914845.1 Trema orientale | reverse complement strand
GGCCAGACCGCACCGCAAACTATAGGTGCGGTTTGGCCGGTTTTGACCAGTTAGTATAGACCGCACGGTTTGTTAATTTTATCAAACCGAATATGCGGTTTGGTTAATCTGAGAGGGTTCAGACCGGTCAAACCGCACCGTGAACACCCCTAGTCCTCACCGGCCGGTGGCTCATGGTATTCGCCTTGTTCCTTATGATGGCCACCGCCGGCGCATGCTACATTTTCGGCCTCTACCAAATGACACTTAACCTCATCAGCTTCTTCAAGGATGTAGGCGCCAACGTCGGCATCATCTCTGGCCTAATCAATGAGGTCATGCTGCCTTGGGTGGTGGTCTTAGCTATCGGTGCCGCCATGAACTTCACCAGGTAATTCATAGTTTGTGATGTAGTAGAATCATCTAATGAGAAAGATCTTTCAAAAAATTCTACTTTAATATGTTGATTCGCTCACGAATATCAGAAAAAGGGCTTCAAACAACAGCTAATTCTCTCAAGAATACTTGAAATTTGGGAAGAAAAGAGAAACTTTCCCTATAGTTTTCATTAAACTCAAAATAACTTTATTTAAAAGTGCCCTAAGGCTTATAATTTGTAGAAAACTTGATAAAATACGAAATTCTATTAGAAATATAAAAAAAATACGAAAAAAGGCAATTAAACACATAAAAGACAAGTAACTAAAAAAGATTGTTTTCGCATTTTTGGTCGACTGGCAGTGATTTTTGGTTGACCTATTCTTCTAGAGAAAATTGCATTTCTGGAGGGGCTTTTTGGTTGACCGAAAAGCATTTTTGGTCGACCTAAAACACCTTTTTTAAGGATCGGTAACGCACGAAAAACTTCTCCTCTTTGCGCACCGCTTCAATTTGGCTCCCCGTAACACAAAATTTTCCCAAGCCCAAAGTATGACACGTGTCTCTTTACCTCATGATTGGAGCCAACTCCCACACTTTCATCAACACCGGGGCTTAGTCACGTGTGTCCAAAACTTTCCCCAAAACCACGGCCTCCTCTTGGGGTTCTTGAATAGCTAAACTGGCATAAGTGCTGCCGCGATCGCTCAGTTTACTCTCTTCATGGCCTGGCTTCCAACCGTGATAGCTCTATCCTTTCTCAAAATCATTTGGGTTAGTAACATTGTCGTACAAGGAGCGCATGATCAAAACATCAATAACAAGGATTGAAAAATTTTGTACAAATTCTTTTACATCTCGCTAAGTCTGGCTGTGTTTCTTTTGGTCATGATCATAATAGAGAACAACATGAGCTTTGATCAAGAAGAGTATGGCGGCATCGCGGCCGCGGTGATTTTCTTGCTCTTTCTTCATCTTGGTGTCGTCTTTGGAGAAGAGTACCGTCGATGGAAGGAGAACAAATCATCGTCACTGTCGTCAAATTTAACCCAAAATTCGGCTCCATATGTTTCGGAGCCAACAAATTTTAGTGAGAAAATCATTTGTAATTGGAATCAAAATGTGTTCAAGCTGCCGCAAAGAGGTGAAGACTACACAATTCTCCAAGCCCTATTGTGTCCTGAGATGATGACTCTCTTCTTAGCAACAATGTGTGATTAGGAGGAACTTTATCCATAATGGATAACTTGGGCCAGATCGGAACATCACTAGGGTACTCCCTTGAATCCATAACCACTTTCATATCCCTCACGACTATTTGGATACTTCTCTGTGAGCTTCTCGCCAGTTAACTATCTAAGATTCTCATCACGAGACATAAATTCGCACGTCCTCTAATGTTCGCCATAACCTTTTTACTATCATGTGTAGGGTATCTTCTAATAGCTTTTAATGTCCCAACCATGTCGCTCGTTATATAAGCGACGTAGTACGTGCCCCTACCACGTCTTTTTTACAAAAAGCGACATAGTATTAAATAAAATAATATACCACGTCACTTTCTGCAGAAGTGACGTCGTACGAGGCCTAACCACATCGCTCGTAACATAAGCGACGTGGTAGGACCTGCAATTACGTCGCTTCTAAACGACGTGACATGAGAGTTCAATCACGTCGCTTTCTTTGGAAAACGATGTGGTTCAAATGACATCATTGGTCCTTTTTTTAGTAGTGCTTTCCTGACAACTTTATTTGCCATGTTGTTTTTCTTTTTCTTTTCTTCTTTTTTCTTCTTCCTTCAACCATAGCCAAATACCAACTTCTCTCTTCTCTCCATGTACAACCACAAGGAAACAGTTAGCATGAGCCTTGCCATCTTACTCCTTGTCATGCCACTGACAAGATCCAACCTCCTTCTTCTTAGTTGGTTATCAGAATACAAAGTTGTAGACGGTCAAATTAGGCCAAACGACCACAAAAATGAAAATGACTACAAAAGTTTCTGTCGCCACTGTGATGCCGTCTGGCCATATGGAGTGCTGCCGTTGGTTTATTTGGATTTGTCTTATCACGAACTTCCATTCAAGACCCTTCTCATGTCCTAGTTCGCTGCTAGTGAGCATTCTGTAACTTGCACCATTTTTGTAATTGATTTATGTTATTTTTATAATTATTTTTTTAAAGTTGGTTTTATGGCTGTAAAAGTTACATGAGGTGAAAGAAGACTTTGAATCATGAATAGATGTGGTTGAGTTGTGTTGGATTAAAATCCGGGTTAGGAGAATTTTTCAATTGAAAAAGTTGGTACGTTTCTAATTCGGGCTCAAAAGTGGTATTTTTGAATTCTGACATAATATTGGGATGTAAATATGATATTGCTGATAATGGGCATTAGGCCTAAGGTGGAAAGGTTGGTATTTTTATTAGTAAATCCAGAAAGTTGTTATATTAGTAATCCGATTCAAAAATAAATGGTACTTTTTGTAATCTTAAAAAGTATAGGGTCGCCTGGGCCTCAGGATGAAGGGAAAAATTTTAAAAAAGTGTTGTTTTCTAAAATATTTCTAAACAGATGATATTTTTATAAATAATCAGCAAAGTCTCTATTTTGGCAAATATTTCGAAAAATGATATTTTTGTAACTTTCAAAAATTAAGGGCCAATGAAGGCTAGGGACCTCAAAACGTAATTTCGATTTCAAATTTAGGCTTAGTGAGCTCGAGAAACAAGTTTTCACATATGATATTGATATATTTCGAAGTGGCACAAGTTTCAAGATGTGAGGCTCATGAATATTCTGTTTTGCATACCAAGGGCCAGATTTCAGCTTGAACCCAAATTTGTTGAGTTATATGTTTAACCTAACTAATTTGGACCCTAGAAACAAAATGGTGAGTCTTTTTTTCCCATTTGAGGCTCCATTAGAAAAGTCGCCTGTCAAAGTAAGCAAACGAGATTTGTAGAAACATCTTTTCTGCATCACAATAATCAACGAGAGTTTCTACGAGTGTCAATAGCTTTGTATAGCTACCATATCGAGGTAGGAGACTTAATTACCATATTTTTCATTAATTTATAAAATATAATTATAACATTTTGTGACTATGTGGACTGCTACAGATGATCTTATGAATAGTTTGTGCATGGTTAATTTTTGGGTTTGATTAAAAATACATGTGTTATGTTTCCAAAATTGTAAAGGACGCAAAACAAATTTGATTTGAAAATCAGAGCACGTCTAGAACGTTAAATCATTGCATGTTTGTTTGTACAACCCCTCATATTACACATACTATAGGATCATACATGAGGTCTGTCTTAGGCATTGTAGTGTTTAGTAGGCAGCCAGTATCCCTGTCCTCGGTGAGAGCTCGTAAACCTATGTGGGGTCTTCTGATTACCCCCACTTGGTAGGCTTAGGTATTTAATTAGTTACCCCTCAGGTTCGGTGGGCATAGACACATGAGTGTCTTTCCGGTTTTTTGGGATAGGTATCAGGCAGAGAGTACTTAGTATATATAGTACGAGTTACTCTGGTTCGTGATAAGAGGATGTGAACTCATGGGATGGGTTAATTTGTGATATGTGCACTATTAATTTTCTATGTGCTTTTCATTATGGTTTTCTATATGGATTTAATCATGATTTGGATCATAGATTTTAATTGTGATTTCACTATGATTTTTTTATATAAGATTGATTTGACTATTCAGATGTATTATTAATAATTTTTCATAATTTTTAACTATGCAGGTGCTTTCAGAACTAAATAGTTTTCTAAGAAGTTAATTAGATATCCTAATAGGTATTTCATGCTAACCCCCCTCTTATCTTTCCCTTCCAGGATTACAGGTTCGATATAGACTTATGGTTGGCTAGTTGCAATGCTAGAGTTGTTCTTCACAGTCATATCCATTGCTTTGGGTTTGTATTCTATTGTAGATTCTTTCATTTTCTTCAATGATTCTTCAACCACATTTAAATATACTTATAAGTGGATGTATATGGGGATTTTACCAATTATTAATACTTTTGTGGTTTTGAGGACATTTTCAGCAACTATTAAAGGATAATAAAACTTCTAAATGTTTGACCTTTGTCGCATCATACTTAGCGAGTGATTTTCAAAGTGTAAAATTTTTCTTATAAATGATTCTATAAGTTTTTCTAAGATTATAATTTTCTTCTAGTAATTTTTCTTTTAAAGATTTATAAAAATTTGAAATATTATAATTTTTTGTAAAAATATATTCACTAATTTACAATTTATAACATTACCCTTCTACCACTGGCTTAGGTTTGGGTCGTGATAGAATTAATAGTATGAGAGATAGGTTTTAGATCTCATGCCTGTAATAATTTTTATATTTGAAAAAGTTTTTAGAAAAAGATGTTTTCACAAATACCTCATATATTACTTGGATATGGCTAAATAAGTTGTTGATGTTCCTAATTATTCTAAGTTTCTTGATATTCTTCCCGGAGTGAAATTTAGTGTACCATGGGATGGTGAATTCTTAGAAATCCCTAGTATCAGGATTGTTGGTTCTGACACGAAACTAGTATAAATTACTCTTTCAGGAATTTCTCGGTTCAAGTTAACCTTGACTTTCAATTTTCGATGTACACTTAGGCATTAAGTTTAATGAACCCCCTAGGTTATAAGCACTACTATAGAAAATACTTTTCACGTCACTTATAGGGCAACGTGGTATCTACCACGTCGCTTTATAAGCGACGTGGTAGCCCCACTCATACCACGTCGCTTTAAAAGCGACGTGGTATGCTGGCCTACCACGTCGCCCAGATCGCTTGTATAGAAAGTGACATGGTAAGCCAGTATACCACGTCGCTTGTATAGAAAGTGACGTGGTATATTGGCTTACTACGTTGCTTTACAAACGACGTGGTACGCCAAAATATCTGACCTATCACGTCACTCCTCCAAAAGGTGACGTGTTATGTACATATACCACGTCACTTTTCTAGGAAGCAACATGATAAGCGTCGTCTTCCTTCCTGCGTACTCGGTCGGTGTAGATTATAATGTTCTAAATAGATCAGTCTAATGATACAGCATGCTCGGCTAGTATAGCTTACAACGTGCTAAAAAATCTTAAGCACCCCATAGGTCTCCTCGTAGATCAGACTAACGATATGCTCGCTTCACACCACCTTTACGAGTCAAACACCAAATCACCGACTTCGTGATCTATTGTCCAAACCCTTACGGCATCGCTTCGATCCTCCCTTTCTGCACCCAGTATTGTCAATGATTATCGGAAACCTCAAGAGTCTACACCTAAAAGATCAAAAAAGAGTACTACATAAATTTTCAAAGACCTAAAAATAGAAGAAACTGAAAAAGAGAGAGAGGTACCTGAAATTCGAAATAGTAGAGTTTGAATGAGAATGTATTGAAAATTTTGGGTTTGTTCTAATTGGGGTTAGGGGGCGATTCGATGGAGCTTATGATTTTGAATGGATGGTCATGACGGAGTATTTTTTGTGGGTGTCGATCGATGAAGTGGCTAGTATAAGCCTCTTACCACATCGCTTTTGCAGAAAGGGACGTGGTATTAAATAAAATAATATACCGCGTCACTTTTGGAGCTTGGACATATCACGCCGCTCGCCCCAGAAGCGACGTAGTATCTGATATTGTCACATCGCTTAAATTAAAAGTGATGTGATATACTCTGATGTCACGTCGCTTCTGTATGACGTGACGTGCTCTTAATACCACATCGTTTTTTAGTACAAACGACATGGTATAAGTGACGTGGAATGTCACTTTTTTAGCAGTGAAGATAGCGATTATATGTCATTCATTGCTGTTTGATTTTATATCAGTTTCTTTAATTGTGATTGTATTTTCATAAAAGTTGCTTGTTGTGATACCTTGTTTGCCACTTTGTAGTTTGTTTGCGTTATTTTGTATGTTACAGAAATATTTCCAAGGCGAGAAATTTTTCAGTTCAAACTTTCAATGATTTGTGAATTGGTCTTATGATCTTGATTTATTTCTAATCTGGATTTATTTTTCACGAGTCTTGTAAATATATGTTTTGTGATTCTTTAAGTGGGACCTTATTCAATTTGATTGCATATAGAATCTTTTACGTGGTCTTGGTGACCTTGGAAATTTTCAGACCGGTTTTTATATTTGATAAACCATTGTATTAAATTTACTTCAAATTGAATGTAATTTCCTTAGAAAAAGTTTTGCCAGAAAACTTTTTCTAATGGCTTGGGTTATTTCAAAAATGCCTTTTGGTGTATTTGAAAGCGACTTTGAGACAACCTTTGGGCTTTATGTATGTGTTTGTAATTGATATCTTCATTATCATGAATTACTTACAAAATAGAAATTTTGTGTGTATCACAAAATAGAACTTCGGTAAAAGTTCTATTTTGGTAGTTTTTTTAAAAAAGATAATAGATAAATAAATTTGTGGATCGGAAGTGGTTTTGAAATAAGTCTTAAGACTTTGTGCCTGTTTTAAAAATAAAAAAAAATTATAGTTTTGATTTCTTCTATTAAGGATTACTTGGAGGATGAGAATTTGATATAATTCTTTTTGCATTATTTAAAATCTTGTTGCGGTGAAGACATTGAATTTCGAACTCTTGGTTTGAAAATTTGGTCTTCGGTTGACTAAACCAAGTATATATGGTTCAAATTTTACATAATTGATTCATTTAGTATTCAATTACTCAGATACTTGATCTCCCAAGGGGTTGGATTTCCTATTGTAGGGAACTTGGGAAGGGATTGTCATTTGGATTTTTTTGAATAGGTGAAAGTTATGGATTAATGTATCTTATTATGACATTTGACAAATTGTGACTAACGTCTAGTAGTATGTGGGTATTCCTATTGAAAAATTTGTTGAAGTTTTCTATCTCATAAAGATTATGTATGAGTCCATTTGGTTGGTTATTACTTTAAATTTTTCATGAACTTCTAATGTTTACTTTAACAAGCTAAATGAGGATTAGTATTTGTTTTTATCCACTTTGAGAAAGTGCTTTATATTTTTCTCACTCTAATATTTTAATGAATCATATCTTATTTTCTTAAAAATCTACATTTTTTGAAATCAGTTTCAATAAAACTATTAGAGTGGGGTATGTTTTTTTTAAAAATAAAATTAAAACTCAATGAAATCCTATACTTTGCTTTGTATTGAATTTACTTGCTTTTAAAAAAAATAGAGAATGTGCAGTTTCAAATTTCCTATCTGGTTTAAGTTATATCAACACATTACTATTAATTTATCACTAATGATAATTAGAATGAGATTACTCATGGAGTAACCTTGAGAGTTGTTGAACTATACTATTATATTTTTTTTAGGAATACTCGGAGTTCAAGTTTTGGTTCACCTCTGGCCAAATTGGAATCATATTGTTTACTAGTATAGTATTCCTATGTCCCACAATTTTTATGTAGCATGTTTTCAAAAGTATTTTCAAATTGTTTTAAATTTAGAATGAGACGAGGTTACATGGGAGATAGGCGTCACTTAAGAATAGTACCAGACAGCCTTTCCTATTGGAACCTTATTTTTGGGGCAACTAAATGTCGTTTCAGTATAAATTCCTTTTGGACATTGGATTATATCCATGGAGTTTTCTCTTATATCAAAGACTTGGAGGGTCTTTGGATATATATTAAAGTTACTTCGATGTGGTTTTACGCAAGACGAAGGACTTGAAAAGCTTTTAAACTTGCATCTGGATTGAATACTTGCATTTTGACTTGAAGTTGCATTAATGCTTTTGCCTTAGTGATTCTAGTTTGGGTGGTCTAGTCTTATGTTTGACTATGATTAGTTTGTGTTTTGCATTATTCCTCACTCTAAACGAAGAACAACGAATGGTTATGAGCCATTAAACTTTGGTTGTCGTCTTTAGTCTCCGGACTCGTTTATTCTACGTGGTATAATATAAGGGTATTTGTTTCTAATTTGAAATTCTATTAGGTACAATTTTGTGTTGCAAGGGAATCTCGTTAAAACCCTCTCTCTAATAGTTTAGAACCGGGTTCTAGCTGCATGCAAATAGGTTTGTTCCAAGATATTTTTGTTCTTGTACGATTAGGGGGACGATACTTGGTCCTTTGGTTTGGTACCTAACAATCAATATAAAGGTTATCAAAGTCAAGTATGCCTGAATTCTAGTCATGATCCTCACTATTATCTTTGTGACTACTCATCTAATTGAGATCGTTGTTTCGAACTTCTTGTGTTGGGGTATACATTCAACTTTCTTGATGTTGTGATCTTCGTACCATGGTTGAGTCATTTCACTATCGTCGTCTTTATCAATATATAGTTTACTCTTGCGATTTGTGTAGAATTGACACGTCTAGGCAAAGACACATTAGATTTAGAATTAAGAGTAAGTTAACTCCAAGGTACATAATTTCTCTCGAGATTACTACTAAAATTGGTATATAGCTTAGTACTTAGATTTACCACCATAATTGGGCCGAGTACATGATATCTTCCATGTTTCAATGTTCAGGAAGTACATACCTGACTTATCTCATGTTATTCAGTATATAGAAGTGCTCATAGAAGAATATGTGATTTATCAGGAACGACTAGTCAGAATTTTCGGAAAAACGCTCAAAATACCTCGTAACATAGAGATACCACTTGTCAAGATTCTTTGGGAACACCAGAATAAAGATGAAGTTACTAGGAAGCTTGAGACTGGGATGTACGAGAAGTACCCCATCTGTTTGAATCGAAGTTATGCTTTAATTTTTGCTCTGTAGTCGAATTTCAGGATGAAATTCTTTTAATGAGAGAATGATGTAAAAACCCGAATTTTTAAAGAGTATCCTAATAATTTTCATAAAAAAAAAATTAAAATAATTAATTAACAAATTTATTAAATAAAATATAATATTTTATATAAGTGGTAGGACCTACTTTTGTTTTTATGTGCAACACTACTTTTTCCCATCACTCTCCTGACAACTCCATCTGCCACTTTTTTTTTTTTCTTTCCTCTTTTCTTTTTCTTCTTCTTTCTTCCTTTTTCTTCTTCCTTCACCATCAATTTCTCTCTTTTCTCCATGCACAACCACAAGGAAATAATTAGCATGAGCCTCACCATCTCACTCCTTGTCATGTCACCTTCAAGATCTAACCTTTTCATCTTTGGTTGGTTGTCGGAAAACAAAGTTGTAGGAGGTCAAACTAGGTCAAACAACAACAAAAAATGAAAACGGCTGCGAACATTTCCGGCACCATTGTGCCGTCGTCTGGCTACGTGGAGGGTTGTCGCTAGTCTCTTTGGATTCGTCTCATCACGAGCTTCCATTCAAGACCCTTCTCATGTCCTAGTTTGCCACCAGTGAGCAATTCGTGACTTTCATTTTTTTTTTTTTGTAATTGATTTGTGGCATTTTTATAATTTTTTTGTGATGTTATTTTTATAGCCGTAAAAGTTATATAAGGTGAAAAAAGCATTTAAATCATGAATAGATGTGGTTGAGTTATGTTGCATTAAAATCCGGGTTACGAGAATTTTTCAATTGAAAAAGTTTGTATTTTTCTAATTTAGGCTCAAAAGCGGTATTTTTTGAAATCTAACACAATATTGGGATATAAATCAGATATTGCTAATAATAGGCATTGGGCCTAAGGTAGAAAAGTTGGTATTTTTATAAATAAATCTAGAAAATTGTTATATTCGTAATCTGATTAAAAAATAAATAGGGTCTCCTAGGCCTCGGGCTGAAGGGGAAAATTTGGGAAAAGAGGTGTTTTTCAAAATATTTCTAAAACGATGGTATTTGTAGAAATAGTCATCAAAGTTGTTATTTTTTACAAATATTTCGAAAGTGATATTTTTGTAATATTCAGAAATTAAGGCCTAATTAAGGCTCTAGATCTCGAAACAAAGTTTCGACTTTAAATTTCAGTTTGGTGAGGTCGAAAAACGAGTTTTGATATTTGACATTGATATATTTCAAAGTGGCACAAATTTTGAGAGACGAGACTCATGAATAGTCTCGTTTTACGTGCTAAGGGCCGAATTTCGGTCCGAACTTAAGTTTATCGAGTTATATGTCTAATTTAGCTAATTTGCATACTAGGAATGCAGTGCTGAGGTCCTTTTTCCCATTTTAGGCTTCGTTTAAAAAGTCGTCTGTCAAAGTAAGCGAACGATATTTATGGAAACTCCTTTTGTGCATCAAAACAATAAAAAAAGGTTTTTGCATGCATCAATAGCTTAATATAGCTACCATCTTGAGGCAAGGGATTCAATTGCTATATTTTATATTATTTTATAAAATATGATTCTAATATTTTTGTGACAATGTGGACCACTCTGGATGGTTTTATGAATAATTTGTACGTGACTAATTTTTGGGGTGATTAAAAATACATGTGTTATGCTACCAAAACAGTAAAGGGCACAAACGACTTTGATTTGAAAATCAGAGTACGTCTGGATTATTAAATCACTACATAGTTGTTTGTACCACCCTTCATATTGTACATACCGTAGGATCATACATGAGGTCCACCTTAAGCATCGGAGGGTTTTGTAGGTAGCTAGTGCCCCCCTCCCCCTCTCCCCCAAAATCGGTAAGAGCCTGTAAACCCGCACAGGGTCTTCTGATTACCCCCACTCGGTAGGTATAGGCATTCCGTTTCCTCTCCGATTCGGTAGGCATAGATACATAGGTGTCCCTTTAGTTTTCTGTTATAGGTATTAAGCAGAGAGTACTTAGTATACGTAGTACGAGTTATTTTGGTTCGTAACAAGAGGATGTGAGCTCATGGGATGGGTTGGTTTGTGATATGTGCACTATAGTTTTTCTATGTGCTTTTCATTATGGTTGTGCTACATGATTTTCCGAATGGATTTAATCATGATTTTGATCACAGATTTTGATTATGGTTTCATTATGAGTTTTTATATAAGATTGATTTGACTATTCCGACGTTTTATAAACAGTTTTTTAGAATATATAACCATGTAGGTGTTTTCAGAATTAAATGTTTTTCTAAAAAGGTAATTGGATATCCTACTGGGCATTTCATTCTCATCCTCCCTCTTATCTTTTCCTTCAAGGATTGCAGGTTCGAGATAGACTTATGGTTGGCTAGTTACAATAATAGAGTTATTCTTCACAGAGTCCATTGCTTTGGGTTCGTAACCTGTCATAGATTTTCTCATTTTCTTCAATGATTATTTAGCCACGTTTAAAAATACTTATAACACATTTTTTTAATATTGTAGAGGAAACCGTATTTCCCTGAAAACCCCTTTTAAAGGATACCACATTATTCATTATTGTCATCAAATATATGTATTAGTTCACAAATTTATTTTAAACGCTAAAAATATAATTTTTTTGTCACTACAAGCTTTTTTTCACCCAAAAAAAATGTGTTATAAGTTTTTCATTTTTTTAATATTTAATTGTTATAAAAATTAAAGAACAGGGAAATAAATAATTCTAAAAATTTTAATAAAATAATTGAAGGTTAAAAAAAGAAACAAAGAAGAAAAAATAAAAAGGAAAATAAAAAAAAAACGAAAAGTACTTTAAAAAAAATTACAAAAATTATAATAAAAAATAAAACATGTCAAGTCTGACGTGCGTATGACTTCAAGCGTGCTACCACAGCGCACTCTTTGCTTTCCTTTTGGCTTTAATTCCTTTCTTTTTTTGTTTTTCTTCAATGGCCACGTCAGGCCGTATGGAGAAAACCACATGTTCGTATTTTTCAAAAGTAAAACGCCCATATACGGTATTTTTAAAGCTTTATCATTAAAAGCCGCATCCCACCTAATTTCTCCTAAAAAAATGTGTTATAACTTTTTCATTTTTTTAATATTTAATTGTTATAAAAATTAAAGAACAGGGAAATAAATAATTCTAAAAATTTTAATAAAATAATTGAAGGTTAAAAAAAGAAACAAAGAAGAAAAAATAAAAAGGAAATTAAAAAAATAACAAAAGGTACGTTACAAAAAATTGCAAAAATTAAAGTAAAAAATCAAACATGTCAAATCTGACATGCATATGACTTCAAGCGCGCTACCACAGCGCACTCTTTGCTTTCCTTTGGCTCTAATTCTTTTTTTTTGTTTGTTTTTTTTTCCTTCAATGGCCACGTCAGGCCGTATGGAGAAAACCACATGTTCGTATTTTTCAAAAGTAAAAAGCCCATATACGGTATTTTTAAAGCTTTATCATTAAAAGCCGTATCCCACCTAATTTCCCCGTTTTAAAACCTTTTTTTTAGATTATAAGGCCCATAAGTGAATCAGTTCGTATAATTGTTAACTTCTGCACCATAAGTCGTATTTTTCTGTTTTTTTCTGCATTATCGTATTTTTTAAAGGATACGTAGAGGAAACCATATTTCTTTGAAAACTCCTTCATTCAAACTTAGCTTAAAATGTCTTAAGAATATTCTAGATGACTCAAATGGCTTATGTGAGCTAACACCCAATCTCTTGCAGCCCATGGGCACCATAGAAGCCTAATACAGAGATGGTCTGGTCATTTTTGCCCCCAAAGCAAAATAACTAAAATACCCTCTTCGGTTACTTTTGTTTTTTTAATTGATCCCAATTCATTATAAATTAAGAGATTAATTAAGTACCAATTAGTGATTCTTAATTTAAATTTCAATGTTTCTCAATTTTGAGCAAAACAGTGTCATCCGAGTTCTTGATTATCGGAAATCAAAAATCTCAAATTCATTGGATCCATCAACCAACCTATAGAATCTTGCAATAACTTTAATCCATATTTGATTAACTCATTGAGTTCTTAAGTTATGAAAATAATCTTACCAAAAATCTAGTAATGAAATTTCATCACTAATTAAAATTTCATAAAACATTGCTTTCGGATAAAAATTACTTACATAGTACTCACACACACACACACATATATATATACCCGATACCTAGGCAGTTAATTTCTTACTAAAATCCTAAAAAGCTTTAAAAGGGTTTACATAGATACACATTGAGAAAGTTCCAGAGTACGCTTCAACATGAAAAAGGCGAACTTGTTGTATCTCCACTCAACGACGAAGCCAACACAGGACCCTTACTTTTTTCAGAAATCATACTTGCTACTCTAATTTTGTTAAAAAAAATTCAATTTTATCCTTCCCTCCCACTAAATTTTCATAATTATAGTTTTTGTCCCCATCTTCATAAAAAATTCAATATTGTCCCTTGTGAAGAAAAATTAAACAACCAGCCACACAATCAATAGTATCAATCTTCTCTTAGCAGCAGGATCCACACAATAAGAGGAACACACAGTCAAACACCAACGAAAAACAATAAACAAGACAGAGTTTTAACGTGGTTCAGCCAAAAAAATTGACCTACGTCCACGTGGTGCACAGGAACAGTTTCTTTCTATTCAACAGTCAACGATTACAAGGCAATTATAAGAACAACACTCCAGAAAGAATCCCCAAATCAGCAAACCCAAGTTTTCACTCTCGCTTTGCTCAATTCTCTCTATTGTTCTTTTCTCACAATCTCACCCTGTTCACAATTCTCACCAGGAACTATGCAATATATGTACCGACCCATTCCTATCTGGTTTCCCTAATGTAATTAAGATCATTGACTACTCAATCAACTACATAAAGGAAATCTCGCAGTTTTTCAAATCTAAAAAACTCTAGTTATGGAAATAAGCATGTCTTCATGCGGCTACCCAGTTATTATGACACTAATATGGAATGTCTTGACAAAACTGATCTTCTAGAAATATTGCCTTATCGTCATGACAGATTGTATGAACGTCTAGATAATAAATGTTTAGAAGCCAATCTTTCACAAATCTCCACCTGGCTTCGAAATTCATTTTCCAACTACTGCCTCTCCACCTACGCTCACCTGCTCAAGATATTGATCAAGCTCAAGCAATGCTTGAACTTGATTGCTGCCAATGACTTTGTCAACATATCAGCTGGGTTGTCATAAGTATGAATCTTCTCAACCACAACTTCACCTCTTGACACTACATCTCTTAGGAAATGTAACTTGATTTCTATATGCTTTGTTTTTTAATGGAACATAGCATTTTTAGTTAAGTAAATCGCACTCTGATTATCACGATAAACTGTCAAAGTCTTCTGCATTAACCCCAGCTCACCAATCATCCCTTTTATCCACGAAGCTTCTTTCACACCCTCTGTTAAAGCTACGTATTCAGCTTTTGTTAAGGATAGAGCTACTATCGATTGAAGACTAGCTTTCCAACTTATTGTTCCACCAAACAAGGTGAAAACATATCCTATCAAGGATCTCCTTGTATCCACACTTCCAACATAATCAGAATCAGCATACCCCACTGCAGCACCTAACTTTCCAATAGCTCCACCTCCAAAGAGTATTCCAATATCTGTAGATCCCTTTAAATACTTCAAGACCCATTTCATGGCATTCCAATATTCTCTTCCTGGATTTGACATGAATCTACTTATCATACTTACTGCATAAGCCAAATCTGGCCTACTACATACCATAGCATACATAATGCTTCCAACAGCATTAGCATATAGTATTTCCTCCATGTACTTAATTTCCTCTTCAGTTTTCAGTGAGTTCTCTACTGTCATTCTAAAGTGTTGCGCCAAAGGAGTGCTAATAGGTTTTGTTTGACTCATTCCATACCTTTCCAAAACCTTGTTAACATATCTTGTTTGGGTAAGCTTCAACATCTTCCTTTTCCTATCTCGTGATATCTCCATGCCTAGCATTCTTCGAGCAGGTCCCAAATCCTTCATCTCAAACCTTCCTCTTAGCTGTTCCTTCAAATCTTCAATTGCTATCTTATCACAACTAGCCAAAAACATGTCATCAACATACAAGAGAAGAAACATATCACTAGCACTAGGTTTCCGTTTGAAGTACACACAGCTATCAAATTGGCTCCTTTCAAGATCAATCTTGATCATGAAATCATCAAAGCACTTATACTATTGCCTAGGAGACTGTTTCAAACTGTATAATGATTTCTTTAATAGACAAACCTGATCCTTCTTGCTTTTATTCTCAAAGCCATCGGGTTGCCTCATGTAAATAGTCTCCTCAAGCTCACCATGAAGAAATGCTGTTTTGACATCCATCTATTTCAATTCCATGTCAAAATGTGGCACCATAGCCAGCAAAATTTTGATTGAACTATACTTCACGACCGGAGAGAATATCTCTGTATAATCCACCCCTTGCTTCTGTATAAAGCCTCTAGCAATCAACCTGACTTTGTACCTCGCATTCTCCACTTCTGGTATAGCCTCTTTCTTTTTATAGATCCACTTGTAGTCAACAAGCTTCTTGTCTTTTGGTTTCTCCACCAAAATCCAAGTCTTGTTCTTGTTCAAGGATTCAACTTCCGCTTCCATGGCTTTCTGCCATTTGTCTTTGTCATAACAAGTTATAGCTTGTTGATAACTCGCTGGTTCTTGACTCAGAAATTCACTAGTAGCTATAAGTGCAAAAGCTGTTAGCTCTGTGTCACGGGCTACCTCTTTGACACTTCGAAATAGGCGGAACGTGCGGCACTTGCTATCGCTCGGAGCTAGCAAGTCAGCCTAGAACATAAGCCTGTAGGAAAACAAACCCATTGGTTAGCCATGCCACAGGCAATACCGTGATAAAAGGCAATAACATAGCATTGAGCAAGCACAAAGTAAGCAATTCGATAGCGGCAATCTCATAACAAGCAAGCACAAAGCAAGCATATCGAGGCAACACATAAGCAATACACAAGCAACAACGAAAGCAACACATAGGCAACACGTGGACATGAATAAACATCATTTCCTTCATTGATAGGGCAAGGAGGTTCACAGCTAAGCCCCTATCATGCTGGTAGCCAAGGCCCCCCCATGGGCACCCGGGTCATCCCCCTCCCCCCCTAAAGAGCCTTTTGAGCTTTTAGCCTTCTGGCAGGAGGAAACATGATTTTTTCCGAGCAAACATATGGCAAAATTGAGGCAATATAATTGCATTTTGAATTTACAACAATTTTTCCCTAATTCTTAGCCCTCAAATATGGGGTATTTGGCTACGGACTTGACTAATGATTCTGGACAAAAATACCCTTACATAATTACAAAATTCCCCAGCCGTTGGCACCGCCGTAGGCACAACGTAGGCACCATGTGCATACTATGTGTGGGGATCATGGGCCTTGGTGTGGCAACACGCCACATTCTCCCCCACTCAGCTTGTCGGCGTCCTCGATGACTTGGCGGCTTTACGATCTTCAATCTTCTGCAGTAGCTTCTTCAAGTCTTCCGCCCTCTCCCAGCTAGTTTCTTCTTCTCCGAGGCCTTTCCACTTGACGAGATACTCTTTCTTCGGCTGTCTGGTTCCTGCAGTCACCGTTCTCTCTGCAAGGACTTCTTCAGGTTCTCTGCTGCTCTGCGGCGTAAGATCAATAGGCCCTCTGGTCGGCTGGTTGCATGCTGGATCTGCTGGATCTTTGTGATACGGTTTGAGGTTGCTGACGTGAATCACCGGGTGTATCTTGAGCCATGCAAGGGTATCGAGCTTGTAAGATGCTTTGCCCACTTTTGAAATAACAGGCATGGGACCCTCGTACTTGCGTACAAGTCTCTTGTCTTTGGCCCCTCTGAATCTCAGTTGTTCAGGCGAAAGCTTGATCAACACCATGTCTCCAGGTTGGAACTCTAGTGGCCGTTTACCTTGATCTGCCCACTTCTTCATTCTCTTAGAGGCTTTCTCTAGATAAGCTCGGGCAATCTCGGTATTTTTCTTCCATTCTCTTGTGAAGATGAAGGCTTGGGGATTCTTTCCACGATACTCATTCACTGTGTGGGGTAACAACGGCTGTTGGCCATTAACAATCTCAAAAGCACTCTTATTGGTTGAAGAACTCTTCTGAGCGTTGAAGCAAAATTGAGCTACGTCAACTAGTTGCGGCCAATTCTTCTGATAAGCACTAACAAAATGCCGCAAGTACTCCTCCAACATCTCATTGAATCTTTCTGTCTGTCCATCGGTCTGCAGATGGTAGCTTGAGGAGATGTTCAGTTGTGACCCAAGGAGATGAAAGAGTTTAGACCAAAATGATCCCGTGAATCTGGCATCTCGGTCACTTACTATGTTCTGAGCCATGCCGCAATATTTCACGACATGTTTGAAAAAGAGTCTGGCCGTCTCCTCTACCGAACAGTGCTTCGGCGCTGGAATGAAAGTTGCATACTTTGAAAATCTGTCCACTATCACTAAGATATTTTCAAACTCCCCTGTCTTCGGCAGGTTCGCAATGAAATCAAGCGAGGCGCTCTCCCATGGTATGCTTGGGACAAGTAGCAGTTCCAATAATCCAGGCATCTTCTGTCTCAGCACTTTGTCTTGTTGGTAGGTGAGACAGGTCTTGGTGTACTCTGCCACATCATCTCGCACCTGCGGCCAGTAGTACCCTTGTTTGAAAAGGGCATGCGTTCTCTGCCACCTTAGATGGCCCGCCCATAAAGTGTCGTGGCACTCGCTCACGAGCGCCCTCTGTAAGTCTCCCGCCTTTGGGACATACAAACGGCCACCCTTGGCCCATAGAAGATCATCCTCCATCCAGAAGTCTTGCCTTCTTCCACGAGCTTTAGGATGGTTCTGATAACAGGGTCCTTCTCCAGGTTCTCCTTGATGCGCTCTTTGATGGGAGTGTTCACCACACTAGCCGACATGTTGGCTAGAAGTTTCAAAGCCGCGAGCTCCGCCTTGTGGCTTAAGGCATCTGCTGCCTGATTTGAGCAGTCCGCCTTGTGTTCAAAGTGAAAATCGAATTCGGCCACAAATTCCTGCCATCGGGCTTGTTTCGGGGTAAGTTTTGACTGCTGGAGGAAGTGACTAACACCCGAGTTGTCTGTCTTCACTACAAACTTCGTCCCCAACAAATAATGCCTCCACACCCGTAAGCAATGGATCACAGCAAGAAGCTCCTTCTCTTGGGTCGTGTATCTTCGTTCGGCTTCGGCAAGCTTACGACTTTCATATGCCACGGGGTAGCCCTCTTGCAATAGCACCCCTCCCAAAGCATAGTTTGACACGTCCGTCTATACTTCAAAGGGCTTGCCAATGTCTGGTAAGGCAAGGACAGGATCTCTCATCATGGCCTCTTTCAGATTCTCAAAGGCCTTTTCGCACTCTACGGTCCACGCCCAAGTAACACTCTTCTTCAATAACTCTGTCAAGGGTGCTGCTCGTCTTGAATAGCCTTCTACGAAACGCCGATAGTAGTTTACTAAACCAAGGAACGAGCGTAGTTCCTTCGCGTTGGTAGGAGCCCTCCACTCTTGGATGGCCCTTACCTTCTCTAGGTCCATCCGGATATGGCCACGTTCAACTACATGGCCTAGGAACTTGATGGTCTCCTGTGCAAACGAGCATTTCTCCTGCTTCACGTAGAGTTGATTATCCCTCAATTTCTGAAACACCATGGCCAAGTGCTCTTTGTGCTCCTCCATCGATGCACTATATACCACGATATTATCCAAGTAGACGACCACAAACTTGTCCAGATACTCGTGGAAAACTTGGTTTATGAGTGTATAGAAAGTGGCTGGTGCATTGGTTAACCCGAATGGCATCACGAGGAACTCGAATGCCCCATACTGGGTGACACATGTGGTCTTTTGCTCATCCTCATCGGCAATCTGCACTTGGTAGTAGCCTGATCTCAGATCAAGCTTGGTAAAGCTCTTGGCCTTGCTCAACTGGTCGAACAGATCCGCAATCAGCGGAATGGGGTAGGTGTTTCGCACTGTCACCTTGTTGAGAGCTCTATAATCAATGCACAGTCTCAAGCTCCCGTCATGCTTCTTCTGGAATAGCACCGGTACTCCGAACGGTGCTTTCGATAGTCTGATGGAGCCTACCTCCAGTAATTCATTCAACTGCCTCCTGAGTTCCTCTAACTCAGGTGGTGCCATCCGATAGGGCGCTCTAGCGGGTGGCTTGGCACCTGGCACCAGCTCGATCTGGTGGTCGATGCCTCGTCTTGGTGGCCAGGCTTTGGGGAGTTGGCCTGGCATCACATCCCCGTATCTTCTCAGCACGCCATCGATTTCAGGAGGAATGATCTCCTCACCTCCTTCTTCATAAACAGAAGGGACCACCACGTATGTTGGTTCTTGTCGCTTCACGCCCTTTTTGAACTGTAGGGCAGACAAGAGCTTCACATCATTAGCTTGCTTCACCTTCGCAGGCACCACGATGGGTTTTTCCCCCATAATCAGCAAGCTTCCCGTTGATGGGATGGGGATAACACCTTCTCCACTAAGAATTCCATCCCCAAGATGACGTGGAAGTCATCCATTTGCACCACGACCAAGTCGGTCAGTCCCTCCCAGATGCCAATCTTGACACGAACTTGCTTGGCTATTCATGTCGTAGCCAAGGCTTTCGAGTTGACCGCCTTCATGCGGCCAGTGTCCTTCCCAATCTTTAGCCCAAGGCGTCGTGCCTCAGCATCTGACACGAAGTTATGGGTGGCGCCCGTGTCGATCATCACGCTAGCCGCGGGCTTCCCATTCAATGTGGCATCTATGTACATCAGCCCTTTCCCAGGAGCTTTCTTCACCTCAGCTCCATGTTTCTTGAGGGCATTTAACAGGCTCAGGGCCCCCATCTGGCACTGGTCATCCTCTTCACCCTCGCCTTGTTCCTCTTGAGCAATCGAGGCCTGAATAGCACTCAGCTTGTGCTTATGAGGGCATTCGGAGGCCTTGTGCGGTCCTTTGCAAAGAAAACAAGATATCGGTTTCTTCCCATAGGGTGGGGTATTACTACACGAGAAGGAGTTGGACTCATTGTTCTTCTTGTCCGCTCTCCCACTTTTGTTCGGCCCTGGCTTCCCTTGTTTCTTGCCACTCGGATTGCTTGAACTCTGAGTGGGTTGGTTCTTCTTCTGCTGGGTGTTTTCTGATGTATAGTCCATCAAATGCTCAGCGGCTATTTGAGCGGTGGCAAGGTCTTGGATCCTTTGCTTTTGCAGCTCTGTTCTAGCCTAAGGCTTGAGGCCTTCGTAGAAGTGAAAAAGCTTATCTACTTCCGACATATCCTTGATGTCGAGCATCAGTCCTGAGAACTTTTTGACATACTCGCAGACAGTGCCCGTTTGCTTCAATTCTCGTAGCTGGCATCGAGCCAGATATGACACATTTTCAGGAAAGAATTGAGTTCTCAATTCCC
This sequence comes from Trema orientale, assembly GCA_002914845.1. NCBI lineage: Eukaryota > Viridiplantae > Streptophyta > Magnoliopsida > Rosales > Cannabaceae > Trema > Trema orientale. Next base: position 6,359 of record JXTC01001034.1, on the reverse strand, counting down.
TTCGAAGGTCATCCTACATGGCTATGGTGAACCTTCCATGCTAAATATCATCATACTTCATCCTCCACCACACTTTGGTATCCCCAAACAAGTACATTGTAGCCATCGCGACCTTGGTGTCCTCTGAGTCAGGTTGTACCGCCCGGAAGTATTGCTCCATATCGAAGAGAAAATTCTCAACTTCCTTGGCATCCCTCACTCCGCCATAGTGCCGTGATTTAAGCACTTTAGCTCTCGTATAAGCCATTCCCGTTAGAGCAGCTTCGGGTTGGCTCCCCACCGCTCGGATGTGAGGTTGAGCTTGGTGTTTATCTCCTCAATCTCATGCCTCAGTGCACCTATTGCCCCCTGACAATTCTCCACCATATCATTGACCGTACCTTGGAGGTTGTTCACTGACGTCTCCAAGTTCTCGACACGTTCATCGCCCAGTGGTGGGCTAGAGGGGCTTGGGGAGCCTTCCCTCTGCTCGAGGTTATTTATCTTATTGAGCATGTGTTCCACATCTCTCTCTAGTGCCTCGATCTTTTATTGTAATCCTGCAGTGTTGAATCCATCTCTTGCGCTGGTGAGGTCTCTGACCTTGAACTCGATTCCATCGAGAATCGAGTTCTCCCAGGCGCTTCTCAATCGCAATGATCCTCTGGGTGTTGTTCGCCATCCCAATAGACTCTCCCAAGCTTTCTAACCGAAGCTCTGATACCAACTATTACGGGCCGCCTCTTTGACACTTCGAAATAGGTGGAACGTGCGGCACTTGCTATCACTCGGAGCTAGCAAGTCAGCCTAGAACGTAAGCCTATAGGAAAACAAACCCATTGGTTAGCTATGCCACAGGCAACACTGTGATAAAGGGCAATAAAATAGCATTGAGCAAGCACAAAGCAAAGTAATTCGATAGCGGCAATCACATAACAAGCAAGCACAAAGTAAGCATATCGAGGCAACACTTAAGCAACAGACAAGCAACAACGAAAGCAACACATAGGCAACACGTGGACATGAATAAACATCATTTCCTTCATTGATAGGGCAAGGAGGTTCACAGCTAAGCCCCTATCATGCTGGTGGCTAAGGCCCCCTATAGGCACCCGGGTCACCCCCTCTACAGAGCCTTTTGAGCTTTTAGCCTTCTGGTAGGAGGAAACATGATTTTTGCCGAGCAAATATATGACAAAATTGAGGCAAAATAATTGCGTTTTGAATTTACAACAATTTTCCCCTAATTCTTAGCCCTCAAATATGGGGTATTTGGCCACAGACTTGACTAATAATCCTAGATAAAAATACCCTTACATAATTACAAAATTCTCCACCCGTTGGCACCACTGTGGGTACAATGTAGGCACCATGTGCACACTATGTGTGGGCATCATAGGCCTTGGTGTAGCAACATGCCACACTCTGCATAACTATACTTCTGAGGAGGTCTCGTAACCCTTCTCTGTTTATCTCTCGCCAACTGATAGTCACACCTTTGTTCCTGGTGTTGTTGAGATGAAGCCTCTTCTTGAACTTGGGTTGAGGTTTCTGAATCAGTTTCATGTTGAGTTTCAGAAGGTGTAAGCTCCACCTCAATTTCAAAACTCACTTCCTTCTTCAATTTATTTTCCCAAAGTGCACTATTAGACTTTAAACTAGGAAATTCTTCCTTATTGAACACCATATCACGGCAGATTATAGTTCTTTTATGACCGACCTCAAGACACCATAGCTTGTACCCTTTAACTCCTTCTAGATAGCTAAGAAATATACACCTTAATGCCCTAGGTTGTAATTTATCCTGCCTAATATGAGCATAGGCAATACACCCAAATATCTTTAGACTAGCGTAGTCTGCTAGTTTTTTGGTCCATACATCTTGTGGAGTTTTTAATCTAATTGCTGTTGAAGGACACCTGTTAATCAAATGCTTCGCTGTCATAATAGCTTCAGCCCAGAATGTTCTTGGTAAATCTGCTGTTGAAAGCATACACCTCACTCTCTCTAAGATAGTCCTATTCATCCTTTCAGCCAAGCCATTTTATTGAGGAGTATCTCTAACAGTTTTGTGTCTTCTTATACCTTCCTTTCTGCAGTAGTTGTCGAACCACTCACTACAAAATTCTAAGCCGTTGTCTGTTCTGAAATTCTTCAATTTCTTTCCTGTCTAATTTTCAACCATGATTCTCCATTCGTTGAATCTATTAAAAGTCTCATCTTTACTCTTCAATATGTATAACCACAACTTTCTGGAATAATCATCTACTAGAGACAAAAAATACTTGCCTCCACCATGAGACTGAACTCGTGAAGCACCCTAAAGATCCCCATGAATGTAGTCTAGGATTCCTTGTGTTGTATGTTTCGACCTGCTAAACTTCACTCTGTGACTTTTACCATACACGCAGTGTTGACAAAACTCTAAATTCCCGAGTTTTTCTTTCCCAAGCAGCCCCCTCTAATACAACTCATCTAGACCCCTTTCACTTATATGCCTCAATCTTTTATGCCATAAGTTTCTATCTGTCAAGACATTTCTACTATCTGTCATGACGTTCTTACCATTAATTAAGATAGTCTTGCTTGTCACAACGTTCTGACTCCCTGTTACGACATTCTGACTGTCTGTCACAACAGATGCACTTCTAGCTATAGTTTCACCAATTAAAGAGTACAACCCATTTGAAAGATTCCCTTTCATCACAGTTAATGCACCTTTAACAACCTTTATCACCCCATTTTCAATTTTTACAGAACAACCTATTGAGTCAAGCATTCCAAGTAGAATCAAATTTCTTCTAAGCTCTAGAACATACCTTACATTATGCCGCACTCTAATACAACCGTCAAACATACTCAACTTGATGGATTTAATTCCCCTAATCTTACAAGCTTTGTTATTTCCAAGTAAGACAGTTCCTCCATCAACCTCCTTGAAAGTTTGAAACTAGCCACGGTTTGGACTCATATGAAACGAGTATCCCGAGTCCAAAATCCATTCCTTGTGTGTATTTTGTGCCGAATGAACTAGTATCTTTGCCAAATCATAACCATCCGACACCAATGATGCTTTTCCAGTATCTTGCTTATCATTTGACTTCTTTCTTCTATCTGGGCACTCTCTTTTCATGTGACCCTCCTTGTGACAGTGGTAATACTTGAATTTTCCCCTTGATTTGGACCTTAACTTTCCTTTATTCTTGTTGTCTCTTCTTTCAGTTTGACCTCGAACGTTAAGAGCCGCGTTGCTGCTACTTTCCTTCTTCTCTGCCCTTAATCCCATTTCTTTGGACCTAATTGCTAGTTCCAAATCATCAAGAGACAAAGTATCCCTACCATACTTTATGGTATCTCGAAGTTAACTGTAGGCTGATGGTAATGAGTTTAATAAAATGACCGCCTGATCTTCGTCATTGATCTTCTCTCCAATATTCTCCAATCCAATAACTAGCTTATTGAATTCATCAAGATTCTCATCAAGAGTCTTGTCCTATTGCATCTTGAATCCAAATAATTTCACCTTCAAATAAATCTGGTCTGTGAGAGATTTCGTCATGTAAAGATTATCTAGTTTCAGCCACAAACTCGCTGCAGATATCTCCTTATTGCACTTCCTCAAAACATTATCACTTAGATACAAGATCATAGTGTTATACGCCGTTTCGAGCATCTCCGTCTTTTCTTTTTCTGAAATGGTGCTTGGAAGATTCTTCTCTCCTTGAAGCACTTGAGCAACCTTTTGTTGAACCAAAATTACCCTCATCCATTGCCGCCAAATCTTGAAGTCTCCCTTACCATTGAATTGTTGCATCTTGGACTTGGTTGTTGCCATCTTCTACAAAATCAAGTTTGAAATTCCACGTGTTGGTTCCATGCTTACCGCACCAATTGTGAAGAAATATTAAACAACCAGCCACATAATCAATAGCACCAATCTTCTTTCAGCAATGGGATCCACGCAATAAGAGGAACACACAGTCAAACACCAACGAAGAACAATAAACAGGACACAGAGTTTTAGCGTGGTTCAGCCAAAAAAATTAACCTACATCCACGTGGTGCACAGTAGTAGTTTCTTTCTATTCAACAGTCAATGATTACAAGGCAATTACAAGAATAACACCCTAGAAAGAATCTCCAAATCAATAAATTCAAGTTTTCACTCTCTTTGCTCAATTCTCTCTATTGTTCTTTTCTCATAATCTCACTCTGTTCACAATTCTCACCAGGAACTGTGCAATATACGTACCGACCAATTTCCATCTGGTTTCCCTAATGTAATTAAGACTATTGACTACTCAATCAATTACATAAAGGAAATTTCGCAGTTATTCAAATCTGAAAAACTCTAATTATGGAAATAAGCATGTCTTCACGTGGTTACCAAGTTGTCATGACACCAATATGGAATGTCTTGACAAAACTGATCTTATAGAAATATTGCCTCATCATCTTGACAGATTGTATGAACATCTTGACAATAAATGTTCAGAAGCCAATCTTTCACATCCCTTATATGACCTATTATTGTTTTTAATTATTTTTTGAATCTTATTTATATTGTTTTAAAATACTTAAATTTTCCCTCACTTTGGATAATTTTTCTTTGTACTCACTTTAAAAACTCATTTTAATTCTATATTAGTCTTTTTTGACTAATGAATTTCAAAATTCACTAAAATACTTTTTAGTATATACCCCCCTAAAAAGAATTACTGGCTAGTAATTAAAGAATCTCCTATAAGTGCTTTAGATAAAGAAATCATATTGTTAAAATCCACCATTGGGTGAATTATTGGCAATTGCATCTTTGGAATTTGCTAGATTAAACTGGTTTTAACTTATTATTTCATACTAGAAGATTCTGCTTGGACTCGATCCCATTGTGTTTTGCCTTCACATTGGAAGGTTTTGGTCCCAGTAAAATTTCAGTGCGTTCATTTTTCATACTTTGCTTGATTATTCTGCCAAATTGCCGTGTTGAATATTGATTGTTGTTGCATACCTATTTTAATTGTACAAAAAGAGGAAGATATCTAAGGGCATTTTTACGAATCCGTAATGAAAAGATAGGGAAAGGGAAATGGAATGGAAAAAGGACTAGATTTAAAGAGGAATGAGAATGAATCAAAAATTAGTCATTTTTCTAAAATTTAACTATGTGAAGGATTACCCAAAATAATATACTCTAAATAGATAAGTAAACACATGAGTAAAAGGGAAATGGAATTACTTTCCTAATTTCCATTTCATTTCCGCTCCATTACGGATTATTAAACATCGCCTTAATATATTCTCCTCTTATATTATATATTTAGAATTAGGTATTTAGAATTAGTATTTGTTTGTGGCCTTAATAAGAGTGTCAAATTTAATTAATTGGTCCTGCTTAATTATTGCATGCTATTTTTATAGGATATACCTGGGAAGTCACTCGTAATAGCACAAAATATAACTGTCGTCTTGCTAGGAATTTAGATATTCTAGTCCATGTGGTGCCTGGCCCGGGTGCTGCCAACATTTCATTTGACCGTTGTTGTACCTTTCTTTGATTTTCTTTTTTTTAATTGAAAAAAAAATCTCTTTCAGTTGCTTTAGAATATGGCATTCTTTGTCCCTTTTTGTGTGGTAGGGCGTAAGTCGTAATTATCTATACAAACTCGGCACGCTCGTACCAAGTAGCTCATATATACCAATATGCCATTTCATCGAATCCTCAGCCAACAACCAATCCATACTGTGTTCATTAAATTATTTTTGTAGGGGATACGTATATACACGTACAATAGTTGTTCTTTCGAAGAAAAATAAGAAAAAAGAACATGCGGGGTTCTCCGTGACTATTGGTTGGGTGAGAGAAAATTGGAAGGAACGAGGATTTACATAACCTTATGAAAGAAAATAAAGAGGAACAGGGGAACTCTTTTCTTAAACCTTATTATTGTAAATGATATATGAGAGCATGCAAGTCCGAGAGATAATCCATCCACTCATTCTAGAAGAATAAAAAATTACTAAGTTGATCCCCAGTTGAATTGATGGCTTGGTATATATGATCAGAGCATGTGTTGACGGAGGTTTTGTCAACAATGAATATAGGAAATTGTGAGATGTGGCTTGTGTATGAAAAGGATTAATAAAGCAAAGTAAATAAGGAGACAAGAATTTTATAGTGGTTCAGTCCCAAAAAAGATGAGCCTACGTCCACTGTTCTTCACTATTTTCTAGAGAATTACAAGAGTTTCTCTAAGTCTCAAGGTGAGAGCGGAGAGAGAATTATAGAGAGAGATTACAGAGAGAGAGTGTATAGTGAAGTGATTGTCAGATGACTATCAGATATTGTGTGATATTCTGAGATGATAAATTATGAGACTGAG
>JXTC01001033.1:0-18064 GCA_002914845.1 Trema orientale | reverse complement strand
ATAAATTGAGTGAGTATTTATTTTGTCATTTGATAATATTCATTGAACAATTTATTCTCATTTATAATTTTTCTTTTCGGATGTCCAAAGATTCAGCATTATTCAATTCAATATCTAAAAGACCCATATGATTCCATTCGGAGGAAGAAGAAAAAAAAAAAGGAAAACATCATATGACAAACTTGTAGAGGTATACATATACAAAGGGGAAAAAAAGTTCCTCATAAAAAAGAAAACGGAAAAATCACAGAGAAAGGACGGATATATTGAAGGAGGAGTTATATTTATATAGAGTTATAACTAATGATCTTTTTTTCAGATCCATTTAAAAAATGACCACTTTTTACACTTATTTCATAAATGACTATTTTATAATTTTATTTTGATAAATGACCATTTTCTTACTTAATCTACTTTTTATAAAGTAAATTAATTTTTTATAAAGTAAACAATTTTTGAAAAAGTACATCAGTTTTTTTAAAAATAAATCGATTTTCAAAATTAAATCAATATATTTTGATATACTAAATATGAAAAAATAATTATTTTCTAAATAATTTTCAAAATTCGGCTATTTTTTAATAGAGTTTGAAAGAAAGGCCATTTTGCAAACTTGAATCCAAATTAAAAAGCTTTTATTATAATATATAATAAAAAGGACTTCCTACAAAAATCTAGACCCATAATTTAAAAAATTGAAAACTTTCGGATGGATTGGAACTTCTAAAAAATCTCGGATTTATTTATTTAGAAAAATATCACTTTTAAAAAATAAAAAAATGACCATTTTTCAAATGTACTCGATGTGACTAATCGAATTAAGTGGCATAACCAAGAGTAACTAGAGATAACTAGACCGATTACTTCAAATAACTTGGCCAATTACCTTAAGTACCTCACCAATTAGTAAAAAGTAAAGTTTTTTTAAATATTTTTAAGAGTAGTATTTTCTAAATAATTCTAAAATTTTTCAAAATATTTGAAAATCCTAGATTTTTCAATTTCTTTTTTAAGTTTACCATAAAATTCTAATTTCCCCTAAATAAAACTTGTACATTTCCTTGGAAAAATTTGGCTTAAAGCAAGACTTTTGCTGTCGCTCAAAGTGAAGGAGGTAAAAGCCCAATGACCAAATTTAGGCTATTTTTTGTCGTTTTTCTGAGTAAAGTAACAAAAATTTGAAATTAATGTAATGCTCAAATATTCAAGACTCTGGAAAACTCAAAATAAAGACAAGGGTTTATGGCACAAATGGTCCCTGAACTATGCAGCTTGTGGCAATTTGATCCTCTAAGTTTCTTTTGTGGCAACTAAATCCCTGAACTTTCCAATCTGAAGTAATTTATTGTCTACATTGTAATATGTGACAAAAAACACACGTGATGAGTATGTTGTAGTATTTAAAAGTGTATTTAAAGGAAAATAAATCGGACAAAAGGATTTGAATAAAAGGAAAAATATATTTGCATTCTTTATGGTTTTTAGAGCTGCAAATTTGGAGAAAAAGTTTCCATGATTATTCATTTTTATGCTTGAAATTTCTAAATTACCTTTTAAGTACACTTTTAGGTGCTCTTCATGTGTGTTTTCTGGTAAAAACTTTAAAATAAGTTGCAATTTAAACAGTCTGAGAGCCAAATTGCTACTATCGGAGTATAATTATTAGTATTCATGTGTTAGTACTTTGTTAGTACTTACCTTTGTATAACTTTTATTAGTGCTCCACTAGTATACATTTTTTTTTAATTAGTAATAGTGTTCCATTAGTGAACATAGTTTATTAGTGCCAGTGCTCCATTATGTATTAAGTTAGTCAATACGCTTATATATTGATGTACTGAAATAAGTAGGGCTGCACAACGGGCGGGTTGGGCGGGTTGGGCGGGTTATGGGCGGTTTGTGCAGTTTTATTTTTAAGCGGTTTTAGAAAAGTTCAAACCATAGCTACCCAATTAAATAGCGGATTGGGCGGTTTTAGGCAGTTATGGGCGGTTATAGTGGGTTTTTTGGCATGTTTGGGTTATATAATGACTAATCAACAATGGAATTAAAATACACTTTCAAAAAAGCATGGCAAAGAACTGAACTAAAGAGACCTTAAATCAAGTAAAAAGTAAATGATAATCTTAAAATATCATAATACATAGCCTCAATGAAACATAAACTTTGAAAAGTTTAAAATTAAGTAATTAAAATTTAAGTCTGATAATACATGCCATAAAATAGTTCAAGCAAAACATCAAAGTCCATAAGATGTCATAGTTTTCGTTACAAGCCACGTAACAATCATTACAAATATAAAAGTCGATAAATTGTCATAGGTTTTCATTACATGCCATATATAATAATACTTGTAAAAGTGATACCATTCCAACTCCAAAAGAAATCTGCAAAATCGCGTAATGATAGTTAGAAATAGTTAAAGAAATCACAATTAGAAAGAAAAAATAAATGTATAAAATGATTAGTGATCTACCTCACATTATACTTGTGCAGTTGTGCCTACTGACTACAATCCACCAAAGTCACGAAGGTTGAAATTTGAAAATGCACACAAGTCCACCAAAGTTATGAAGGTTGAGAACCAATAGAGGCAATAGTAATTTTTGGAAAAAAATGTAAAAAATATATATTCACTAAAAAATTTATAAAAGAAAAGATATGTAGTTTAGAAATTCTTTTACCTGACTCAAGTTGTTCTGATATCTCTAATACTTCCATTTCATCCATGTATTCTTTCAAAATAATTGGTTGGTTGCTCTCACTGTACCAATTCTTGAGACAAATTAGACCCTCCACTATCCTAGGGCTAAGTGAACTTCTAAATGGATCAAGTATACGACCCCCAATAGAAAATGCAGCCTCAGATGGGACAGTGGTAACCAGAATTGCTAGAATATCACGAGCAATTAATGATAACACCTTGTATGCATCAGAGCGTCCCGACCACCATTTCAAAATATCAAAAAGTTTACCCTCAACAAATTCCTCTGTATCATCAGACAAGTATTTGTCCACTTCATTCTTAAGTTTTCCACCATCCATTTCTTGTTTCTTAGACACAAACTTAGACAAAATTCTACCAGGTTGAGTTGAAATATTAGAACTAGCAATATCAACAAATGAAGTAGAACTTGTAGTTGTACTTGGTACCACACCAAAATAGACTTCATTATAATGATCAAACATCCTACGCAAATTTTCTTTAACATTCTTCGTTAACTTTGCACATAGGCTTGTATCATAAAAAGCTGCAAAACAATCTTTTACAAAATCTAATTTGTACCTTGGATCAAGAACAGTAGCAAGAATCAATGCTCCATTAGATGATTTTGAATCTCCCCAATATTTGTCGAACTTTCTCTTCATGCTAGCAGCCATGTTAGCTAACAATCCATCCCTTTCAATGATCAAAGAATATAATTTATTCAGAATTTTATAAATCTCTAAAAAATATAAATTAGACGTCACATAAGAGGAGCCACTAAATTTTAATGTCACTTCATAAAAAGTTTTTAAGAACTTCACAAAAGTTCTTGCATTATCCCAGTCTTCATCTGTAGGTGGTCTATCCCTTTTTTTCCCATTTTCTAATACCTCTGTGAAATAGTGTGCATAGTTTGCATCAGATTCCATTCTCTCAAATGCTTTTTGAAACCTTGTGGCACATTCTAATATCAAGTAAGTAGCATTCCACCTTGTAGGTACATCTAAACACAATAGTCCTTTACACCCAATACCTTCTTCTTTCACACATTCTTTAAATTTCAACAATCTTGACGGGGATGATCTGACATATTTTACTGCATTTCTTATGCTAGAAATGGAGTAGTCTTTTTCTTTCAATCCTTCACCCACAATCAAATTGACTATATGTGCGCAACATCTCAAATGAAGAAATTCACCATTCAATATAATACTTTCTTTCTTTGGCTTAAATTTCTTCAAGATGTAATCAATAACAGTGCTATTTGGACTAGCGTTATCAACGGTAATTACAAAAAGCTTGCGGATTCCCCAGTCATTCAGACATGCCTCAATCTCTTTGCCAATTGTCTCCCCTTTATGGTCAGTAATCTGACAGAAATTAATGATTCTCTTTTGCAACTTCCAATCATTATCAATCTAATGTGCAGTGATACACATATAGTTTATATTTTGAATTGAGATCCATGTGTCAGTAGTAAGTGAAAGCCTTTCCTTCTTCAAAATACTTCTCAGCTGCTCTTTCTCATCCAAATACAATTGGTAAATATCTCTACCTATAGTCATGCGAGATATGGCTTCAAACCTTGGTTACAACTCATGAATTAATTGCTTAAACCCTTCACTTTCTACATGCCTAAAAGGCAACTCCTCCAAAAGTATGTATTTTGCAATTGCCTTCCTACAACGTTCCTTATTGTATTGCACTGTAATTAAATTACCATCACCATCCCCTTCCTTCTTAAGTTCAAAACACAAAGTCTTTTGCTTGGTCACTCTATTTGGATTTTTTGGACATAACTTTTTCAAATGATTCTGCAAAGTACTTGTCCCATAATTCTTAGGGTGAGTGGTATAACTCTTTCCACAATAGTTACATGCCGCTCTAGGCTCATTTGGATCACCATCCTCAACCCTAGTAAAATGTTCCCAAACATCTGACTTTTGTCTAATTTTTTGCTTTTTTCCCTCTTCATTTTGCTCATGTTAATCATCAATAAACTCATCCTCATTTTCATTCTCTTCCGCCTCTAGTTCTACATCATCAATAATAGGATCTATACTTCCACCTTCATAACATAAAATAAATTCATAAAACTCATATTCCCAGCTACATATAAATGAAATAAATAACCAACAGTAACACATAATTGTATATAATATATTGTATCATATAATATACTAAGTGATATTTGTATGTATTGTTTCTTGATAATGACTGTGTGTTGAAAAACAAAAACAAAGAAATTATATTACTATGACAGTAAGCAGATTATGATGATAGGCTTAACCATAAGCCCAATACACGATAACAAAACTGAAAAAAAAAAAGAAACACACTTAGTAATTAATAAATTTTATTAACAAGAAAAACTACAAGAAGGCAAGAAGCTTGGCAACTTATGCAAAGACCAAAAAGGAAAAAATGGCTCTAGTAAACTAAACTAAAGGGCCCCATTCGAAATACAATCTGGAATTGAAGTTAAAGAAAATAAACTAAAAGATTAAGCATCAGCTGCCCAAACTGTCAAAGAAGTAATTACTTTTTCATTAATTCATCGTGCATATATATATATTATATATATATCAATCTATCATATAGCCAAAGACAAATGCAAAAAAGAGAGAGGGCAAGTTAACCTCAAACAAAAATGGTGATTTCGTGAAAGAGAGACAGAGATCAGCGATGCCAGAGAGATTGGTTGACGCCTCGACGGAGAGCTTTGTTTCCTGGGACTGTTGGGTTGTGCCACTGTCAACAATCGTTGGTGAGTCTGCGTGAGGTGAAGACTCCTTGAGTCCTTACTCCGTTATACGGCTGGAGGCAGAGTTAAATTAGATTTAGGGCATGCTATAACAATGAGTTTTGATTGTGTAGTTATATATATATATATTTTTCAATTAACTGACGGGCGGGTCGGGTTGAACCCGACCGATACCACGACAAACCGCACCCGCCTGCTTCGCTTGGCGGGTTCAAACTGACCCGCTCGCCAGTTTACGGGTTTTTAAATGGGCGGTTTCTCAGCAGTCAGTTTCGCACGAGTTAGGCGGTCGGTGCGAGTTGTCCGATTTTTTGTTCACCCCTAGAAATAAGTAAAGATGCATTTTTTTTTAGCCTCTCATTTTCTCCGTCATGGTATCAGAGCTTAATTAGCTCTTGGGTTTTATTCTTTCAGCCATCATCGCTGAAAAAGAAAGAAAAAAAAATGCTTCGTTTTTTCCTCTGTTTTAAGAACAAAAAACAGAGTATTTTTCTAAACTTCCTTGCTGATCCTTCTAGCCTTTGTTGCTGATTTTCTCCTAGCTTCAGCCTTAATTGCTGATCATATTATTTATCACAGCTTTAAGCCCTTTTCTAGTTCATATCTTCTCAGCAGCCTTCATTGCTGTAGTAGCGTTATCTTTGCAGCCTTCATTGCTGCAATTTATTTTGTCACACACTAATATTATCAAAGTTATTTCTCCTGTTTCTATTTCTGGTTGTTTCCTGCTTTCTACACCTTCTTTCTCTTTTTGTTGCTGCTGCCCGATCCTCAAATTGCCATGTCTATAATCGAAACCATAGCTAGCTCAGTTCATATAGATGAAGTTAACCCGAACCAGCTGACGGGAGACCTGCAAAATGTGCGAACCAACTATAAAAAAGACCGAGAAAAATTATCTTAAGTGGTCCCAATTTGTCAAAACATACCTTAAGGGCAAGGGAAGACTCAGTCATATACTCTGGATAGGACCAAAAAAGGGAGATCCCAAGTATGAAGTATGGGATGAAGCTGATTCCATGATTATGTCATAGTTGTGGGATTCGATGGATCCTGCAATTAGTGATACTTGTATGTTTTTAACAACAGCAAAGGAGATTTGGGACTCCATTCATCGAACCTATTCAAAAGCATGTGATGCATCCGAGATTTATGAAATAAAAGTAAAGATCGGTACAACCAAACAAGGGGGAAAACTCGGCCAATGTTTCCATGGGAATTTTGAAATTTTGTTCGTGAGGGTAGTCTATTTGTCATGTGAATAGCTGTAAGAACTACCTCTCCCCAATAATTTTTTGGAACATTCCGTTGGAATAACAATACCCGAGTAGTGTTGAGTAAATGACTATTTTTCCTCTTGGCTACACCATTTTGTTGTGGTGTGGATACACATGATGATTCATGAATAATACCTTCTCCTAGAAATAAGGTAATAAAATCTGATTAAAATAATCCCTCGCATTGTCAGACCTAAATTTTTTTATTTTTACCCCAAATTGGTTCTGAATCACAGAGTGAAAGTTGGGGATAATACTACAAACATCAGATTTTTGTTTGATCAAAAATATCCACGTAACCCTAGTGTAATCATTAATCAAAGACACAGACCATCGAGAGCCTGAAATATTTGGAATTGTGGATGGTCCCCAAATATCGATATGAATTAATTCAAAGGGATAGGAACATCGATTATTACTAATAGAAAAGGGTACACGACTATGTTTAGCAAACTCACAAATCTCACACTGGAATTCTGTGATATCCAATCGTTTAAACAACAAAGGAAACATGATTTTTAAGACTCTAAAAGAAGGATGACCAAAACGAAAATAGTAAAGCCAAATAGAATCTTTATTTGAAGAACTAGGAAAAGATAACGGTACGACGATATTGGTGACATTATTTGAAGTACTAGGTGTTTCAAGATAATAAAGCTCATTCCTTTCTTTAGCAAGTCCAATTTTCTTCGACGAATCCTGATCCTAAAAAACACAATAAGAAAGATGGAAGATAGTAAGGCATTTTAGGTCTTCTGTGAGTTTTTGAATTAAAACAAGATTGGCTGACAATTTTGGTATATGAAGGACATTTTTTAAAGCATATGTTAAAATATCAAATCGATTTATACCAAGAATCTTTGGATGTACCACATTTATCCATATCCATAGCCAAAATAGAGGAAAACTAGACCCTAGAGCAATCAAATGTGTGTTTCTTGGCTATTCATCTATATAAAAAGGATACAAGTATTATCACCCTCCTTCAAGAAAACTATATGTTTCTGCAGATGTTACTTTTGCTGAAAACAAACCATACTTCACACAATCTTGTCTTCAGGGGAAGATTCATGTGGAAGATAAAGATTGTTTCTTTAGACTTCTTGACTTACCCACAGTTCCATCTCCTCCAACCCATCAGCAAAATGATCAAATCCCTAAAAAGTCAATCTTAATTCCCACTCCGACTGTCCCTGAATCCATCCCCGAGCCAGTGTCAACTTCAGCCCCTGTTATTGACCTAGTCACTCTAGTATCTACTCGCCCTTATGACGTTATAAGATTTCATCAGGTGTACTCAAGAAAAATAGCCATTCAAATCCTGACACAAGTCTAAACTGACTTCCCGAGACCTATTACTGAAGATAGGGTGAGTTCTAATCCATTTTCACCTATACAATTTGTTGAAACAGAAAACAGAGAGCTAGACCTTCCTATTGCAGTTAGAAAAGGTACCAAAAAATGCACAAAATAACCTTTGTATCCTTTGTCCCATTATGTGTCATTTAAATATTTGTCACAGAATCATAAAAATTTTATTGTAAGTCTGAACACTATCACTGTTCCAAATACTTTATCTGAGGCATTATCAAAAAGGGAATGGAGGAATGCTATGAGAGAATAAATAGATACTTTGGAAAAGAATAAGACATGGGAGATTGTTGATAAGCCAAAAGGGAAGAATTTAGTGGGTTGCAAATGGGTTTTCACGATGGCTCTCTCAAAAGATATAAGACAAAATTAGTTACTAAAGGCTATACTCAGACATATGGAGTTGATTACCAGGAAACATTTGCTCCCGAGGTGAAAAATGAATACTGTAAGAATTTTGTTATCTCTGGCAGCTCATTTCAATTGGCAGCTTCAACAGTATGATGTAAAAAACACTTTCTTGCATGATGAACTAGAAGAGGAAATTTACATGAGTATTCCTCCAGGATTTGAAGAAGAAAAGACAACTAATAAGGTGTGTAGATTGAGAAAAGCCCTATATGGACTGAAACAATCACCTAGAGCTTGGTTTGGAAGATTTGCTAGAGTGATGAAAACAACAGAGTATAAGCAGAGCTAAGGAGATCATACTCTCTTCATCAAACATTCGGCCTCAGGGGAAGTGACAACTCTCTTGGTATATGTCGATGATATCATTGTTATAGGGAATGACGAGAAGGAAAAACAAGACTTGAAACAGTGTTTGATCAAAGAATTCGAAATCAAGGAGCTTAGAAGACTAAAATACTTTCTCAGAATTGAAGTCTCACACTCAAGACAAGGAATTTTTATCTCATAGCAAAAGATTGTGACAGATCTCTTGAAGGAAACGGGAAAACTCGGTTGTAAACCTGTAGCTACACCGATTGAGCCAAACTTGGAATTGAGAGAAGCAAAAGAAGAACCAGTTGTAGATAAGGAGGCTTATCAGAGATTAGTCGGGAAACGTATCTATATTACTCATACACAGCCTGATATAGCATATTCAGTGAGCATCATTAGTCAATTCATGCATGATCTGAGGGAGGTACATTTTCAAGCAGCCTATCGTGTGCTTCACTATTTGAAAGGCAGTCCAGAAAAAGGAATTCTATTCAAGAAAAATAATGGACTAGCTATAGAAGCACATACAAATGCTGATTATGCTAGTTTAGTGGTGGATAGAAGATCAACAACCGATTATTGCACTTTTCTTGGTGGAAATTTAATAACCTAGAAGAGTGAAAAATAAAATGTCGTGGCAAAGTCTAGTACTGAATCTGAGTTTAGGGCAATGGCACAAGGAGTGTGTGAATTATCATGGCTAAAAATCATCCTGGATGATTTAGGAATTAAGTATGAAGGTCCCATAAAGCTGTATTGCGATGATAAATATTGCGATGATAAATCAGCAATTAACATCGCACATAATCCAATGCAACATGATAGAACAAAGTATATCGAGATTAATGGACACTTCATCAAGGAAAAATTGGAAGAAAAATTAATTTGCATGACTTACATACCCTCAGAGAATCAACTAGCAGATGTGCTCACCAAGGGGCTCAATAGCACAGACTTTCTAGGAATTATTTCCAAGCTGGGAATAGAAGATATCTATTCTCCAGCTTGAAGGGAAGTATCGGAGTATAATTATTAGTATTCACGTGTTAGTGCTTATCTAGAAGCTCATTGACATTGGACACACTGCCATCACCATAGACGTTGGAAAAAAGAACACTCACTGGGACCCATAAAGAGACAAGAAGTTTATCATATTGCGCAACAAACTGAATGCTGGAAATGGATCTAGAATTGGGGTTTCAAATGTTAAGGAGCCTTGCTCATCTTGATCTGAATAGAATGAATTCAAATCATCAATTTAGGAAGACGATCTTGACAAAAGCTCTGAACTTATTCCACAATTATGAACCAAAAAAAAGAAAACCAAAAAATTATGATGTTATGTTGTTAGACTATTTTAATAATATCACTATCGTGGTTGAATTGTAACTATTTATCTCTGTTTCATCTTTTTATTTGAATTGTTCATAAGACTTGGACTTAAAATATAGATGTGGTAATTTAGATAGTGATATATATATATAGATGGTTAGCAAAGGATAAAGTTAAACTGGGGAATGAATGTGGGTGCTAATATTATAAATTGATTTCATATGACTATTATTGGAATTTGGTCTGTATAGCCCTTCATGATTATTTGTGTAAATCATGAAAATTGAATTATTCCTAATCTAAATATTTGTTCAATATTTTACCTTTCTATCATTAGATCATACCTTGCATTCCCACATATTGAAAATAAAAGAAATTTTTTTAGTTCAAATTAAAAATATCTCTTTGTCTATCATCATATGCTTAGTGATTATATAAATCTATCCTCTAGAAAGTAATAGGGATACGTCAGCTATACCTAGAGCAAAGTGAGCATTTCATAAGAAATAGATAAAGCCTTAAACTGAGATAAGTAACGGCACACCTACAATGTAAGAAATTCTCTGTTTTCTGTGAATCTATAGATATGTTTCATATGTATTTATCATTATGCTTTGCACAAGACATGAACACGTAGTATATTTATATTGTCCGATGAGTATTAGTGAATAGGGTGTGGCAGGCCAGCACCTAAATATGTGATATGGTCCTTTCAGGGATACTCTAGTCCCTTCAAGGACACTCTGGTTCTTTCGGGGACACTATGGTTCTTTTGGGAACACTCATAGTGGTATGGGGTGGACCTCTACTATGTACATAGGGGATTTTCTGGGGCTCGAGATCTCCGTACAATAATTCATGCTCTGATAAATGATCTCTGAGTAGCTCACTATGCAATTCACGGACTTGTCAGACAATATAATACACACGGGGTTCCCAACCATAATATTATCTGTTCTGTTTTATATGTACCCTGTATCTGCATATGTTGCTTACTAAGTTTCGTACTCACGTTTATTCTTATATTGCAGAGTGTACTACTGATGTTTGAGATTGGAGGAGGAGCACTAACTTTCTGACCACAGTTTGTGTGTACAAGTATTTTGATGTTGTGTTTTTCTGACAAAGAGAATTTTATATCTATTTTGTCTATATATATTATGAATGACTATATGAGAGGTCCACTAGAGGTCCACTATGTATGTGTGTGTATATATATGTTAAACTATATATATAATTATGAGCGGCGTGTTCTTTATATTTCCAGAAACTTGAAGAAGTTTTTAATTTTCTACTATTTTATTAATGAGTCGAGTAGTATCTTCCAATTTCACAAGATATTTATGTAAATATCTTATACGTACATATGTGAAATTAGGGAATGTTACATTTTTAAACGATAACTTGTTAAATTAACTGCTCTCAATTAGTGTGGAGTATAAATTTGTAACAGATTTCAAATCTAAAGGTCATTGTTGATAATAACCAAAATAAAAGGTATGATTTGAATAAAGTGTCAAAATACATGGTGTAAAAGTTATAATATCACTAAAAAATTTAATTACCTAATTGCCATGTCATTTGTGTTTGGTTTATTTGTTTTCGATTATATGTTGTTTTGGAAATTTGGTTTGTCTTGATATAGATATTTGGAATTATATATATTGTATTTGTGTGGTGTTGGAATATGCTTCGAGTTGAGATTATGTCAATTTTGGAATTTGTGTTGGTTAAGTTTAGCTCCCTATCTTGGCATAAAGCCACCCTTTTGCTAAGTAAAATGATAATAATTTAAGAAGGAAAAAAATGCACTCTATTTTCATCTCCTCCCTCTTTTCCAATTTTCCAGGGGCCATTCTTATTCTAATTTTCCTTTCATTTTTTGCCTTTTTTTTCCTTCACCATCCATCTCTCTTCACTCCCAATTTTTTTGATAATCTATTTAAACTTAAATTAAAGTCGAGCAAGTAAATTAGAGTATGAAGATTTAGTCTTGTTTTTTTTTTAAAAAAAAAATAATACAAATATTCAGTTTCCATCAAATTGAAATTTTGTTCATGAATATGTTATTATGTTTATGTATACATACATTCAATCTCATATAGTAACTTCCTTTTTTCTAAACTTGAATTACGTTTATGCTTGGTAAACACATAGTGTGTATTTATATATATATATATATGGAAGACTTCTCAATGGTTACAATTTTTTTGTGACCATGGATGGGTACTTAAAAAAGTAGTGATAGCACTAAATTTTTTTGGTCAGCATTAAATATTTTTGGCCAACCACCAAACTAATCACCACCGTAGGATATAGATCTAACGGCTTAAACCATTGTAACCATCCATGGATAAATATTGTTGTAACCATTTAAACCAAACCCATATATATATATATGATTTTGTACCTAATTTGCTTCTTCCTTCTTCATTTTTGTTTTTCAAGTAATTTGGGTTTCATTTTCTCGTTTTGATTATTTGTTTTTCTCATACCTTTTTTGTTTCAATGATTCGGTATTTCCATCATAAAATTATAAATTGACAATTCGTTTTGTTTGATGGATTTGTAGGAAAAAAGGTTGACTTTGTAAGGGTATTTGGGGTGCTTTTAATATGGCTTTTACAAATCTTGTCCTGACTTGTTATTTTATTTATTGTAAGGGTGCTTTAAAAATAGTATGGGGTACAAATATAGCTCCCCTTAAGTTAATTATGTGTAACTTGTATGGAATCTGTGTTAAATATAATTTATTTAAAGTTGATGTTATGTTGATTTATATTGATTTTATATTATTATATTTCTTATTATGTGTTTTGTTGTATAATTTGTTTAAAGTTGATGCTATGTTGATTTATATTGATTTTATATTATTATATTTCTTATTATATATATATATTCAAAAAGTAGGGCTTAACCAGTTGTCTCCACTTATTACAAATAAAGAAAAATAACTCACACACCCTAGGAGTTAAACTCCCGACCTAAGTGTATATATATATTAAAAAGGTAAGGCTTAACCGATTGTCTTCACTTAGCCAAGTATCCCGAGAACAGAAGGTGTCCACATGGTAGATGAATCCGTATGGATAACTCCACTCTGCGCATACCTTGAAGAGAGGAAGCTCCCAGAAGACAAGACCGAGGCCAAGAGGGTCCGATATCAGGCTTCAAGTTACATTATTCTTGACAAGACACTTTACAAGTGGGGGGATTTGGATTACCTTACTTAAGGTGCCTCAGCCCCCAAGAGGCTGAGATGGTCTTTCGCGACATCCATGAGGGAATCTGCGGAAACCATGCAGGAGGACGAAGCCTAGTGCAAAAGGCACTAAGGCAAGGATACTACTGGCCCACCATGCTGAAAGACGCCACAGAACTAGTGCTTAAATGTGACCCCTGCTAAAGGTTTGCTCACATCCCAAGGCGAGCTACGGAGAAGTTAACTCCGGTGTCCAGCCTTTGGCCTTTCGCCAAGTGGGGCATCGACCTCATCAGTCCACTACCGATGGCTCGAGCTCAGGCGAAATTCGCAATAGTCGCCGTCGACTATTTCGCCAAGGGGTTAGAGATCGAGCCTTTATCCTAAATCATGGAAGCCAAGTATGTCAGCTTCATCTGGAAGACAGTAATCAGTCACTTCGGGATCCCTCACTCCATAGTCATGGACAATGGGAAGCAATTTGAAGGGTATCGACTCCAGGACATGTGCGATCAGCTAAAAATTTGTAAGTCCTTCTCCTCGCCAAGACACCCACAGGGCAATAGCCAAGTTGAGGCCGCAAACAAGACGATTAAGGAAAACTTAAAGAAGAAGCTCACGGGGTTAAAGGGAGCATGGGTGGATGAGCTCCCCATGGTACTATGGGCCTACCGCACCGCTGTGAGAATGGGAATAGGAGAAACTCCTTTTTCCCTTACTTTTGGTGTCGAGACCATACTACTAGTAGAGGTAGAGGTACCTACCCACAGAGTAGTAAATTTCGACAAGCAAGAAAACTCCAAAGCCCTTGTCATGAGCCTCAACTTGTTGGAAGAAAAGCGAAAAGAATCTCGAGAATGGATAAAGGCATACCAAGAAGCCTCAGCGAAGTAGTACAACTCTAAGGTCAAGGAAGGAAGAATCTTCTAAGACGACCTGGTCCTTGGAAGGGTCTTCCAAAATACCCAAGAATGCAGCGTCGGGGCTCTTGGTCCCAATTGGGAGGGTCCTTATAAAATCACCGAAGTCCTGAGACCAGAAACGTATTACCTCGAAGATCTAGAAGGGAAAGTCTTACCATATCCTTGGAATGCTGAGCACTTGAAAAAATACTACCAGTAAGATGTACAATCCAGGAACAATATAATTCCCTTGATCATTAATAAAAATAGCACTCTTTTTCGAATGAGTTAGGAGCTTTATCTCCACTCGACACTACCTCATGAAGAAAAAGCTCGGGGGGCAAATAGTGTCAAGAAGTTTAAAAAAAAAAAAAAAGAGAAAGAAAGGGCCTTTTATCCGACCCGAGGCCACGAAGGCACATGAATGCCCTTCTGTCCGGCCCGAGGCCACGAAGGCACATTCAAGCCCTTCGTCTGACCCAAGGTCGCGAAGGCACATGAATGCCTTTTGTCCGACCCGAGGTCGTCAGGGCATATGAAAGCCCTTCAATCTGGCCCAAGGCCACGAAGGTATATGAAAACCCTTCCATCTGGCCTGAGGCCGTGAAGGCACATTCAAGCCCTTCATCCGACCCGAGGTCGCGAAGGCACATGAGAGCCCTTCTGTCTAGCCCGAGGCTGTAAAGGCATATTCAAGCCCTTTGTTTGACCCGAGGTCACGAAGGCACGGGAAAATCCTCCTGTCCGACCCGAGGCCACGAAGATACATTCAAGCCTTCCCGTCCAGCCAGAGGCTATGAAGGAAAATCTAAACTTCTCACTAGCCTGAAGCCATTGAGACCAAAGCTAAGTCCTAGGTCCAGCTCAAGACCCTCGATACGATATTTAGCTATGTGTCCTAAACTTAGAGAAAACTAATGCCTAAAGATTAGCCTAAGTATGGCCCGAGGCCACTAAAAGAGGAGCTACATCCTAAAGGTTGATAGCCAAGCATCCTCTGGGCAGTGTTCTACCGACAGGGTGTATACTTAGCCAAAATAAAAGCAAGAAAATAGCAATAAAAGCGTGAAAAAGAAGGAAAGTCATTTCATTGATATCTCTGCCTAAAGGTAATTACACAAGATGGCCTTGGCCCAAAATAACAAAAGCCTCGAGGGCTATCAAAAAAAAAATATATATATATATAACTCTGCAAGAGCCCTCAAGCTTCTCCTCCGTTGCCACCCCTCGCCGTGTCCTCGACACCCTCTTGGCTCTCGCCCTCGGAAGGTTCCGCCCCTGTGGCAGCCGCCATCATGGCATTGTAGCTCTCTGGTCCCATGGCCTCCTTGAGAAAGGACAAATCAATTCTGGCCTCAGGGAACCTGGCCGTGACTTCGAGGTGACAGTCAATGAAGCCCCTGAAGTATAGATCCGAGAACTTTTACGAGTTCTTGAAGTCTGCCATAGCCTCGCCCCAAGTGCGAGTGACACTGGCCTATACTTCGGCCCGAAGGTTCTCAAGCTCTTTCCTCAGCTGGCCTTTGGTCTCCTTGCTCGTCGAGGCCTCTTCGTCAACTTTCTTCTTCTCCTCGAGGGCCTTATCCCGAGCATCCTCCGCCTGCTTTTGGTGGCATTGAGCATTCTTGAGCTGGCTATCGAGAGACTCAGAGAATTAGGTAAGCCTCTGGAGCTCCCCAATGACCCGAGCCCTGAAGAGCTTGTACTCGGCGAAGGCCTAAGGAGAAAGGAAGAAAAGAGGTAAAAAAATATTCTAAGTGTGTACCAAGAAGACAAAACAAGCAGTAAAGAGGGAGAAGAGTACTTACCCCCAAGATGCTGTGGCTGATAGATGAGGAAAGCCCTATCGTGTCTAACCACTTCGAGGCTAAGAGGCAGGCCTCGGTATAATAGTGGCTCATTCTGTTCACGAATGGCCGAAGGTAAGACTTGTCAGAAGATGTTGCCGAAGCCAGAGGGGAGTAGGAGACTCTTGAGAATCTAAGGGAGGAACCTCCTCACCATGAGGAGCCTCGGTGCTTCTAGAGGTCAAGGGTGGACCTTGAGCCCGAGAGCTCTCACCTTGATAAGTAGAGGTCGCACCAGACTTTGCCCTCTTAGAGGAAAATTGCTGAAGCAGCGAGCCCCCAGCATGCCTCTTTAAAGAAGGAGGGGTACCAGGCCTAGGCTATGGGGGTGGTGTGATGCGAGGGGGGAAGACGTCAAGTATGCTCGTAGCTGAAAGCTCTGGAACTACTGGGCATTTGACTCGAGGACTCTTCTACCCGGGGGCACTCCTCTTGCTCCTAAGGCCTATTGCGATGGCAGTCAGACTTTTTCTTGGTCCGATTTTCGCGATTCCTCTCCCCCCATTGGCTGGAAGACGACATCCCTACACCAAGAGACAAGTAAACATTAATGCCCCAAGAGGCCAATCTAAAAGAAAAATTACGAGAAAAATGAACCTAAGACTATACCGTGAGGAGACGCGGTGCTAGAACTCGAAAGCTGAGGAATCAAGGCCTCGCGAATAGCAGCAAGACTCTCCTCCATGTTGGGGATCATGTCATCGACCTCGGGTTGGACGAGTCGAGTGATACCATGCCTCCTCAGCAAGGGGTTCAAGGCAAGGTACGGGTGCCACCCCACTGACGCCAAGGTAGAACTTGCTAGGAGGCCTTTGAAGTAGTACTCCTTCAGGTCCATCGCAAGGATGGTCTTCAAGTTAAAGTACTCAGCCTCCTTGAGTGCTGGGCACTGCCTCCTCTCAGGCCTGCCTTCGAGGTTGCGAAAGTTCACTGGGACCCGAGGCCGCCTTGGGGGTACTCTCCTGAAAGGGAACTCCACGTGATCACACTGTACTAAGAAGCCTCTAGCACCAGCCCTTATTCGAGGAGGGGACCTTCTCAATGATCTTATGTCGCCACGGATGAAGATAATATGACCCCGTGATGCTGGTAGACCTCTGGATGTTGAAGTCGGAAGCAGAAAGGTCCCAAAGTCGGTTTTCCTCTAGAGGACAAAATACCCTACGAGGGTCCTCAGCACATTAGGGAAGAGTTGTCCCAAAGTGATTCCCAGTCGACAAGACACACGCAGAGGAGAGGGTGTAAGGGAAAGCACAGCCCTACGACAAAGAACCTCTGGTACGAAGCCATCCACCCCTCGAGAGGGGCACTTAGTCGTTCTTCTTCATATCGAACCCTCATTTGCATTCCTGAGGGTATGAGAAAATCCCTACAGTTCCTATTGAGAGTCCTCAAGATAACTGTGCTGGCTACGTCATCAGCCCCAAACTCGTTATCTGAGTCCGCCAAGAAGGCATCACTGGCCTCACGGCTCGAGGCCTCGGGTCCATCCTCACCTTCTTCGTTCGCCCCCAAAGATGAGGATGAGGTCTATGAGACCTCCGCCGGCTCTCGAGGTTGGCCCTCAGGGTCAACACTTTGATACATATCTGGAGAGGGCGAACCTCCGTCTGGGGCATCTTGACCAGTTTCTGCCTCGGAGGGGGGGGGGGGTCGAGGTCTATCGGCACTCGATGCCTCACCTGGGTTATCATGACCTCAAGTTCCTCCTCTTCTGAGAGCCTAAGGTCTCGCAAGACGTCCCTAGTAGACGATGAAGTACTACTGCTGCTCGTCACTGCCTCGATTCTGTCATGGTCTCCACGATTCGCCATGAAAGCCGTTCGAAAAGAAACCCACAAATGGAAGCAAGGAAGAAAAGTAAAGGTGATAAAGAGGAAATACTCATTGAAATGGGCAGTGGGTGAACGGAGCAAAGCTCGAAAACAGAGAAAAAATA
>JXTC01001032.1:9703-27235 GCA_002914845.1 Trema orientale | reverse complement strand
AGTAATCTAAAGAATAAAGATGCAAATTATGGTGTGTAGAATGCTGGCATAAGTATCAATTTGTGTACTACAGTATTATTGTTCAAAAAGAAAAAGAAAAAATAAAGCAATAAAAGGTCTCTGCGCTTCTCTGTTCTGTTAATCCTTTGTTATAACTAATTAGGTTCCCAACATCCAAGAGCCTTCTATTTTCTGAATCGTGAGCTTCATTATTTGATCTTCTTTTTATCTATTTTCTCTTCCAGTTTTTTTTTTTTTCCCCTTATCATCTTCTTCGACTAGCTTTTTGTGTTATTCTCGAAAATGGGATCTCCATTTATTATTCATGCACAATGCATTAAATTTGATGGGATAACGCAAAAAAATACTCTTAAGTATAACTTTTCCGCAATTTAAATCCTTTCTTTTGGCCAATATAAAATAATACCCTCACGTTAAGAAATTCCAAAAATTAATACTCTTCATCCAAGTTTAGCCATAAATAGAAATATTTATCCCTGAAAAAATTCGTTAAACATGGATAGGTTATGCTATCGGTGTTACCAAATAGATTTAAGGCTTAAATATAATTATAAACCAATAGAATTTCAAAAAAAAAATAAAGCCGAAAAAAAAGAAAAAGAAAGCAATTAAAACTACGCCCAAGACACCAAATAACGTCGTTTTGATATTTTTTTTTAAAAAAATCCGTACCGCAAGATGTACAAGAAAAAGAAAAAGAAAGAGAAAGAGACGATTCAGTAGTCTCGAGAGAGAATGTGGTTTGGAGTGACCATGGCTGAGTAAATGATCTCAGAGCAAGCAGAGGTACAAGTAGAGTGAAAGCTGAGTGAAGCCAAGTGTTTTATACCTTCCATGCAGTAGAAGGTGGACAACATAGGATCCGGAATCTGTTTGGAGAAAGAAAATACAAAGCAAACTGAAGCCCAAGTCTATAATTTGAGTTAAATAGAAGAATAATTGCTTGTTTAAGTCATTTTTTTTATGTAGGAATGAGACTTCAATTCTACGATCAGAATTTCTAAAACGATATGTGAGTCCTCGCATAGTCATTTTATCAAACATCTAGACCACAATCTCACTTTCAAACTCCATAAACCACATATACATTACAATTCTCACACCAAAAACCATCACAATCACATAAACCTTCACAATCACAGAAAGTTAAGAAGTAATAAAAACAGAGTAATTTGGAACAGAATTGTGTAGAAGGCTCGATAATGAGCTTAGACTATTTCATTACTATTTATAGCTGTATTTACAATAGAAGAAGTGAAAGGAAGCTTCTGCTGTAATTAAGTTAACTACCAGGAAAACTAATCTAACAAATTAACAAACTAACAGATTAACAAACTATACAACTCAGCTACAGCTCAGCTCCTCTAACAAATTGTACAGCTCAGCTACAGGTCAGCTTCTGAAGACTCTTTAATATTCCCCCTCAAGCTGGATGGGCAGAGATCCACATTCAGCTTGTATCTCAAATATTGGAATCGATCCTCATTTAAAGGCTTGGTTAAAGTGTCTGCTATTTGTTTTTCTGAAGGTACATATCTGACTTCAAGTTGTTTAGTACCAATAATGTCTCGAATGAAATGAACATCAACTTCTATGTGTTTGGTTCGAGCATGAAAAACTAAGTTGTTAGCTAAGGCTCCAGCTCCCAAAATGTAACACCAAAGTATCGGACAAGCACCAGAAGAAAGTGTAATACCAAGCTCTAAGAATAGAGACTGAAGACAAATTATTTCAGTAGCTGTTTGAGCTAAAGCACGATATTCAGACTCAGTACTAGACCGAGCTATAACTTGTTGTTTCCAAGAAGACCAAGCAACTAGATTTCTACCGAGAAAGACACAATAGCCACTAGTGGATCTTTGATCATCTATACAACATGCCCAATCTGCATCTGAATAGCCTTCTAAAATAAAACGACCAGGAGGAGCGGGTTTGAAATGTAAACCAAAATGAATGGTGCCTTGCAGATATCTTAGAACTCTCTTGCAAGCCCTCCAATATTCAACTGTAGGTTGTTGAAGATATTGACTTAATTTGTTGACTGAAAAGGCTATGTCTGGACGTGAGAGTGTTAAGTATGGAAGAGCTCCAACAATACTTCAATATAAAGATGGATGATCAAATAGTGGACTATCATTTTTGGAAAGCTTTTTACTACTGCACATGGGTGTAGGACAGCTTTTAGCACCCGACATATTTGTTTTAGACAAAAGATCCTTAATGTACTTAGACTGAGTCAAGTAAAGCTCCTGCTTATTTCTTGTAACCTCAAAACCCAAGAAATAATTAACAGGACCAAGTGTCTTGAGAGCAAATTTACTGTTGAGATCAGTAATCACCTTTGTAATTAGATGAGAATCAGTACCAGTGATAAGAATATCATCCACATACACTAATAAGAAAAGTAGTGTACCCTTGTTATAATAATAAAAGAGTGAGCTATCAGATTTAGAATTAGAGAATCCCCAAGCTATTAAAACAGTTTTAAGCTTGTCAAACCAAGCTCTAGGAGCTTGTTTTAGACCATAAAGAGCTTTAGTTAAACGACAAACATGTTGAGGATGGGCAGCATCAATAAATCCTTCAGGTTGTTGCATAAAAACTACCTCTTGCAACTCACCATTTAGAAAAGCATTATTGATATCAACTTGTTGAATCTCCCAATTAAAGTGCACAGCTAAAGTAAAAATAACTCTGATAGTTGAAGATTTCACTACTGGACTGAAAGTTTCTGAAAAATCTATACCAGGAGTTTGTTGAAAACCCTTTGCAACAAGACGAGCTTTATATTGTTGAATTGTGCCATCAGAGTTATATTTGATCCGAAATACCCACTTGTTGTCAACAACATGCATGGTAGGAGAAAAAAGAACTAGCTGCCATGTATCATTTCTTTGAAGAGCAAAAAATTCTTCCTGCATAGCTTGTTTCCACTTGGGATCTGCTAAGGCCTGAGCTACAGTAACAGACACATAAGCTGGATTGAGACGCTGAGCAGAATCAGACACCATAAACAGTGAAGTAGAGCTACCTTCACCAGGTTGCAGAGAGAGATACTGAGGAGGACAAGGCCTAGTACCGAGAAGAAAACCTTCAAGATCATGAGCACGAACAGTCGGCCAAATTTAAGAGCGCCAGAACGCATAATTGCCACGATCGAGCTTCAAAGCCAGTGGAATGAGGGATGAAGGAAATGTCACAGATGGAGCATCAGAAGATGATGAACCAGAAGGCAGGATCGCCATTCACGTGAGTCTCGAGCTCTGATACCAAGTTAAGAAGTAATAAAAATAGAGTAATTTGGAACAGAATTGTGTAGAAGGCTCAATAATGAGCTTAGACTATTTCATTACTATTTATAGTTGTATTTACAATAGAAGAAGTGAAAGGAAGCTTTTTCTGTAATTAAGTTAACTAACAGGAAAAGTAATCTAACAAATTAACAAACTAACAGATTAACAAACTATACAACTCAGCTACAGCTCAGCTCCTCTAACAAATTGTACAGCTCAGCTACAGGTCAGCTTCTGAAGACTCTTTAACACAGAAGAAGAGGTGTAAAGTATAGATTTAAAGAGAGAAAGAAAATAAAACTAAAGCTAACCAGTCCAAATAAACCTAAGTCTACCCTTGCTAGTCTTTACAAGTCAAACCCCACCTGTGTCTCCACTTTTAGCTCGCCTAAATAACTCAGTCCAACCTTCAAACTCCTAGCTGATCTGTTTTGATTAGAAATGTACGAGCTGCACTTCCCCCCTTATTCGTACCCTATCTTTATTTGGGTTTTAATTCATGTTTTATTTCATATTTTCTTTGTTTCTATTTTCAGTTTTATTTCAATTAGATTTTTTTTTTCATAGAATAAACTGTTTGGCAACATGTATAATGTAAACTTCATTTGGATTCCCTGTTTATGAAGGGATAAATTGGTCATTTCAAAGGCATGGGTATTATTTATTTGTCCTTTATAAAAAGATTAAAATATACAATTATATACTCTTTTAATTAACTTTTATTAATTAGATTTTATTAATCACACCCCATCATATTATAATTAAAAATTCTAAACTCTCTTCAAACGTCTTCTATACTCTCAATTCATCTTTTTGTTCATCAATGGAACAATATAATAGTGAGTCTTAATTATTTTGTGTCGAAAATAAAATTAAAATATCTAATTATAATGTACAGGTACCAAATGCTTAAAATATAGCCAAAAAGTGAAAAAAGAAAAAAGAAAGAAGAACTAGCATGTAAAATCTGGTATTTAATAGGAGTAAAATAGGTATTATGCAAACCGATAGAAAATTTATAATTAAGAATTTCTGGATTAATTTAATCAAAATATCTAGAATTTTTTATTGGGTGCTACAATAACCCAAAATTGCATAAAAGTCCTATATTTCTTCTCTTTTTCTCCATCAAAGCCCTGAGAGAGAAAGAAAAACACCAGAATTGCCGAGCTCCACCGTTGCCGCACGCTGCCTCTGACCAGCCGAAGCGCCGGCCCGCCATGACTGCCTCTCTCCGACGAAGCCACGCCGCTAAGTCCTACCGGATTTCGTCACCAGAAAATAGAGATCGGCAACCTTGAAGTTTCTGACCACCACGAGGTTTTTCGGCTACCGGAGCTTCACCGGACCTCCTTTTGCGACGCCGAGGGTACAGTTGGACTCGTCTCGTCGTCGCCGTCATTTTTTGACTGGTCTTGGCCGTCAACTTGCCTCCGATAAGATTTACTGTTTAGGCCATTTTACCAAAGTTTGTAAAAAGTGATATTTTTATAATTTTTTCGTTAGGTAATTATTTTATCCAAGGTAATTATATGACGTGAAAGAGGGTTAAAAATCATGAATAATTACGACTGGTAGAAAGAGGTTTAAAATAATATCCGAAAGCATGTTATATTGAATTGAAAAATGTCATATTTTTTTAATTCAGAATGAAAAGTTATATTTTTGAAAAACTACATACTGTGGGACTGAAGTCTGTTACTATTCAGTTTGGGCCTTGGGCCGAGATTAGAAAACTGTTACTTTCTGAAATATTATTGCAAAAATGACATTTTTTACAAATAATCAGTGAAGTTGATACTTTTTTTAAAAATTTTCAAAAGTGATATTTTCTTAAATAATTCTGTGATAATGATATTTTCTGAAATATTTCAAAAAATGATATTTTTGTAAATAATCAGCAAAGATGATATTTTTCTAAATACTTTAGAAAAAGTGGACATTCTTCAAATTAATTCCAAAAGGAGATATTTTTATAATTCTCGGATTTAAAGCCCGTTCAAGACTCGCGAACTCGAAATTGAATTCTAATATCAAATTTGGATTTAGTGAGGTCGAGAAATTACTATTTTTCGAAATGGCACAAATTTTGTGACTCGTAAATAGTATCGGTTTCCGTACTATAGGCCAGTCCCGCACCGGGACCCACTTTTGACAAATCATTTGTCTAACTTAACATTTTTTGGTGCTCTGAATTCAGTGATGATCTCTATTTCTTAATCCGAGGCTTCGTTGGAAAAATAACTTTTCAAGTGGACTTACCAGAATCCCCAAATGGCCGTTTGAACACCCAAATGATCAACGGGAGTTTCTTCAAGTGTCTTTAGCTTGGTATAGCTATCATATTGAGATAGGGGTCCAATTACCTGGTTTTATACTTGTTTTGGATTTATAATTGTATTATAATTTATTTACGAAAAATCGTGGTTCACATGATGGTTTAATAAAGTTATGGAAACATATTAAATTATATTAGGATTGGACTGTGGATTTCATCTACATATTTTCTTTAAATTATGATTATGAGATAATACAGCGGAGAGCTGCTCATGTTATAGTAAATCCCAAAATAATGCCAAGTTGAATTTTAAAGCATGATTTGATTATTAGATGTATGGTTTTTGTGAACGGTTACATGTTGTACATATCATAGGATCACATGCTTGAGTTCCATTATTGCATCATGGTAGTTAAGATCACTGGCGAGTTGCTACAGTACTAAGTGACAGACCTAGACCCCTGCGCAGGTTTTTAGCTGATACACCTACGAGTAGTGTCAAGATACTGGGTACCTTTGCTACAGAGGTATTACAGGACCGTGATGGGAGGATGAGAGCTCATTCATATACATTGGTTGATTTATGATATATACAATCATGTGGTATTGGTTTTAGTTTTGAATATGTGATTATTTTAGATATCAATTATTTTATAAACTCGGTTTATAAATAGATTTTGGAAAAAGTATTAACCATGCAGGTTTAGTAAAATTATATCCATTCAAAAAGGTAATTGAATTTCTACTGAGTATGTGAATGCTCATCCCCCCTACTTCTCCTAATTTCAGGTATTTAACTATCTAAAGTAGTTGTTTTGATAGATAGACAAGTTGTGCAGCTTATGTATGCAGTGTCTTTCTACTCCTAATCCCTGATAGGTGTTTATACTCTGTTATTTTTTTTTCCTTGTTCAGTTATTTAGCCAAGATTAGTAAATTTACTAAGTAGACGTCTAAGGATGGCTTTATTATTAATTTGAGAATTTAAAACTTCAAGTGACTTTATGTAAATTAATTTGGACATTGGACTAAAGTTTATAATTGAACTCAAATTACCAAGATTTATGATTTCTTAATGAGTTTCCAAATAAGATTACCGGTAATTTTCTTAAACATTAATGGGTATTTTTCTTGAGTAATTATAAATTAATAAGAGTTTGAAATATTGTAGAATTCGTAATGATTAGAGGACCAAAACGAAATTATCTAATACTCGATTTCTCCTGAATTTTGTAAAACTAATATTTTATTATATTTTCACTTAAAATTATCAAAAGCCGTGGCTTTGGATTTCCGGTCGTAACATAGCAAATGGTTAAAATTAAGCCAAAAATAAAAAATAAAAAATAGTATATGCACTTACGCCTCTTTGATTCTATACGATGATGGAATCCCCATCAATGTTTAACCCACTTCACATTCTTCAATCTTATTTTATTCCTATTTGATTTTATTTTCTTTACTTTCTGCAATGCCCATATTGTTACATTACATGAACTTGCTGCCAAACCCAGATCTTACTTTCCCAGAAATTAATTTATGTATATATATGTGTATGTGCATGTTTACTGGTATATGTATTGTTTATATTTGTGTACCCCTATGATTAATGTTTCAAGTAGCTTATTTGTTGTTTCACTTGGGATTAATTGAAACTCACTTTACTTGACAAAATTTACATATGAAAAAAATTGATCAAGCTACCTCATCGGCCTAGTGCTTTTTTTTTTCCTTTGATTATTTGTAAATGGGGTGGCTTTATGTCAAAATGGGGTGCCAAAATTGATAAGTAAATAAAACTAATGGATGCACAAATTAAGACCTATTTTAGAAATTTCAAAAGGTGTTTATAATAAAAATAGAATTTTTAAAACTTTGTGATGGGGTGGGTTTAGGCTTTTAGCTCAGGGGTACCTTAATGCTATTTGGGGGTTCAAATATAACTCTTCTTTTTGAAATTTTTTATTATGAGGGTAATACTTTTACCGTGGCCAAAAGAGAGGGTTTAAATTATAGAAGGTTATACTTGAGGGTAGAGATGCTAATTGGATCGTGTCGTACCGACCTACGCACATTTAGATACGGCATATTCGTGCCTCGTGCCATGTCAACCCAGACACGATAAGTAATCGTAGCATGTCGTGCCCGGCTCGCTACGTGACTGTGCCCATGCCTTACCTATACCATGCTCGTGCCTGATTTCGTGTCGTAATTGTGCCGTTAACTTGTCATTATCATGCTTGTCTATTTTCGTATCTAATTATTCCCTTTTTCGGTATTATACTATTATCGTGCCTAATCGTGTCCGTTTTTGGTATTGGGCTATTCTCTATGCCTAATACTGCATGTTTCCGATGTTGTACTATTTCCGTGCCTAATCATGTCCCTTTCCGATATTATGCTATTTTCGTACTAATTATACTCGTTTTAGGTATTATGATATTTCCATACCTAATTATGGTTATTTTTTATTATATTATTCTTGTGAACATTGCCTATTTTATATATCATATATGATTTAAAACTTAATTATTTCTATTTTCAAACTCTTATTGTACTTGTTCATAATCATTCTCATTATTGATTTTTTTTTTCATTTAGTTGTTTTAATACTATTAGATATATTTCCTTTTAAGTAATTATGAATTGTTAATTGTTAATTATTATGTAATAGAAAGAAACTATTTGAAAATTGACATAATTTTTATATAAAAATAAATCTAAATTGAAATATTAGAGTGTATGTGAGTAATGATAATTAATTTAAATTTCTATAGTCAAAGTATATTTCAACTAAATTGGCGCCTACTTAAATTATATTAAAATGTATATTTCAAAAGTTATTGGCACGTATCTAAACTATATTTTTCTTTCTTAATATTTTAAGAATTTTCTATTAGATGTGAGTTTTACCTTAGATTCACTACAAGAAAAATAGAATTTCACGTCACTTTTTTGGTGACGTCAAAGGCATATAACGTCGCCCAACGAAGCGACGTCTATCCAGGTGCCATTAAAAGTCTTAGATTTCACGTCGCCAGAAAAGCGACGTGGTATATATATCACTTCGCTTTTATGGTAACGTGGCAAATATTTTCCAGGAGATTTTTAATTATAATTCATTCAAACCCCCTGGATTTCATTTATAAAAAACAGAATTACAAAGTCATGAAAATAAGAACATCAAAGTCTAATTAAGGTTTAGTTACAAATTTAAGTGCTAATAATAAGCTAACAAGTCACATGCATAATCTAAGTTAACAGATTTAGTCAAAAATAAGAACATCAACCTAAAAGCTACATACATATCTATGATAAGTCATGATCAAGTGAGATAAAAGGATAACCTCAACCAATATAATCCATAAGCTCTTCAACCCATTGTTCACGAACTGTATTTATATCTTCCATCGTGTAGAATGTTTGTACTTGGAACTATGCATTCAGAATATAATAAGTTTGTTAGAATATGGAACTTTATTTTAAAATACATAATATTGTATGTTAAAATTGAACTTGTACATTAAATTGGCATATACCCTTGTAGTGAGAAATGATCGAATGTTAGCTTGTTCAATGATCTCACTCATATATTTGCATACATAAAAACCGCATTCTACATGTGATGGTTATCTAGGACACTACATACAAATAGAAAAAATACATAACAAGTTAGAATGAATAACATATAATCAATAAATATGTATACATACAAGACAATTTATTTACGTACCTTATTGAGATGCTTATAAACTGGACCATTAACTCTATATCCTCTTGATCCTTTTAAGTCATTATACAATCGAAATGCCCTTTTGATTGATAACTTAAAATTAGAAACACATATTTCTATTAGTTTATATAAATTTTCTAACAGTAATAAACTATTAGAAAAAAAGACTTACTCTATCATGGTGAGGCAAATTTCCTCACGAACGTCCAAGTTCAAAGGATCTAGAAACCAAATATATTCTTTGGGAGGATAAATGAGAAGTAACATCCAATACTCCCTAAGTATTCAATTATTAACAAAAAACATAAATAAGTTATTATAGAGATTAATAAAATTAAAAGAAATTTGCAATTAGTAAGTAAGTTCTTAGTCTTACGCATGATTCCATGGAGCAACTAATATTTGCTTGTCATTTCCCATTATAAGCATCCGAGATGACAAAAATTCAGCACGAGTCTCTCGTGGACTACTCTCTGTAGTAATATTACTTGGATCCATGGACATATATATGTTGATGGCCAAGTTGTACCATAATCCGGTGTAATCGCCTACAACGTTATTTATAACATTATACAAATTGCATAAAAAGTTTATGTACTACCAATGCTTATTATGATCATGTATAATTAAAGTATTACCTCATGTACAATGTTATAGGAACAGTCCCAATCATCTCTAGGTTGCAAAATTATAAAATGTCATCTTTGAACACTGGTAATCGAAAAGCTTGACCAAAAACGTCCTCATCAAATGGAACATTGACGAAATCACCTTCATCCCATTAAAGAATACTCTTCAATAGTAGTCTGATTTAAACTGGGTGATTAGCTCCACTTTGTTGTGTTTGTGTATGAGATGACTCTTTATTTCTGGGCGATGGATGTGCTTTCTGTTGTGTTAGAGGAGGTGATGGTTGAGAAGTAGATGTTTGCTTTGGTTGTCTCCTATTTCTTTCATCAATAACCTACAAATAAAATATAGTTACTCAGAATCTCTAAGAAATATTGATATACAAAATATATGTTCCCAAATGTAAGTAAAAACTTACTGAATCATTGTCAAAAATGACAAGAAACTTGGGCCATGCAATATGGGATCCAAGTGCTAGACCAATATTTAATATGTCAGGGTCATCTGGATTTGGAATTGGAAGAGGAGCATTGTGGTTAAGTGCTATTTCTATCGATACACGATAGTTACTCTCTCTAATCTCTCTCTCGTGAAGAAGTGTCCCATCTAGTGAGTCTTGTACATGTCCTATAGCAACAAAATTATCACGAGATCCCACTACAAGCTTGCAAGGTCAGTTCTGTAAAATAGAAATTAAAATGTACATTATAGTAACAAGTAACAAGTAAGAATCTACATTAAAGTAACAAGTAAGAATGATATACCTTCTTGCCTTGTGTTGACATTCCCACACAAATATCTNATATGTGTTTGTTTCCTTTGACATTCTCCTTGAGGAACTTCTGGTCTTGAACGTGGAGTTGTATTAGAACCACCAACTCCACTTTGTTGTGCCGCACGAATCTCATTTATTTCTGCTTGAAACATTTCTCGTTGTTCTTTTAACATTTGCTCCATCTTCTTTTCTTGTTCTGCTTACCATTGCTTCAAATTGAATTGTAGTTTTCTTGATGGAGGAGGAGTATGGAAAAATTGTGACTGAGTGACATGTTTGCCCATTCCTCTTACACGTCCAGATTGTTCAGGATTGCCTAAAGCTATAGTTAAAATATCATTACTCCCTTCAATCTGAATCTTTACCTCTCTGTATTGTTGAGTGTAATCCTCCTACAAAACAAATATAGAAGACAACTTATAGGCAATCCCAAGTAAAATAATTGAATTAAAATCATCCTATAAATAGAATTAAGTGAACACTTACTATTCTATCAACGACCATTTCGACATTTTCAGCATATTCTCCTTTTTAGAAATGCGTGCTTGTGACCAGAAATCAGCTCTATCATACTCAATTTCACCCTTTTTTTGTTGAAGTCTTTCCTCTAGCGCAACTAACCTCCACGAGACAAATGATGTGGGTATATATTTTTTGCCCTTCTTTCTTGTTGAAGTTTCCTGAGTTGCATTCATTCTTCTGATAGTCTACTCTTTACGAAATTTTTCTAAACTTCATCATCTATCCATTCAATATATGATGATGGAGAGTGTTCTAATAATTCTGGGTGAGTATATTTATATTGGTAAATCAATTCTGATGTTATTGAAGTCTTAAAATCCCTCCACATTCTACCACAACTAGACATGATCTTCTTTTTACCTTCTTGTGGTACTACAAATGTCTCATGTAATGTATAAAAAATAATGTTACAATCAATTAAAGTATCTCATAATATAATAATAAGATAGATTGGTATATGTTTTACCAGGATTGATTCCCAAATTTTGTCATTAATATCTCTTGGGACATGAGGCCAAGTATCAATATTGATTGGCACTATTCGATGGACCATAAGACCACAAAAGCTTGATAAATGTCTACCTTCGTCCCCAGTTGGTTGTCCTCATTCATTGTATGTGATGATTTTCTTTTTATTATTACTTCTTTTTTTTATCAACTCTTTCATTTGAGTTGTCCCCCTTTTATTCTTTGGTTGTTTCTTGTCATGTTGTGATGGAGTGAATTTACGAACATCATCATCTTGATCACTATCCATGTCATAAGTACCTAAACATAATGAAAAAATATTTGTTAAGTACTACAAATAAAAAATGAAATGAAATAGAGAATAAATATATTATAAACAAGTAAAAGACATAAAAGTAAAATAAGAATCAATTACCTATATAATTAAGTTGTTTTCTTTCCCTTATTATCAATCCAAACACCTTCACCGTCATCTCATAAATAACTATTTTCACCATCTAAGGTGCCTTCTATCAAAGACTCCATCGATATTCCTTTTGAAAATATTTCATATGAGACAAGTACTTCATTGTCATCTTCATCTACTCCTTTTGTGTGATATTCCTTTACTTTATTTGCAAGAACTATAGACCATCGAGCATCAAGTGGGTCATTGATATAAAAAACTTGTTTAGCTTGTGTTGCCATTATAAAAGGATTGTCCTTGTGACTAATTCGGTTTAGATCCACTAAAGTGAACCCAAGCTC
Source organism: Trema orientale (assembly GCA_002914845.1). NCBI lineage: Eukaryota > Viridiplantae > Streptophyta > Magnoliopsida > Rosales > Cannabaceae > Trema > Trema orientale. The sequence goes on along the minus strand of JXTC01001032.1, from coordinate 14,768 downwards.
ATCCTCCTTAACTCCATTATTACTCTCCACCTATTCACACATAAACACGGGTAATCGAAATGCAATATAATCAATTTCCCAAATCTCTTTGAGAATCCCATAATAGATCATATCACTCTCAATCGGATTTTTGTCTTTAGCACTTGAAAAATGCATGGTCTTGGCTATTATACTTACACTACTATTCTGAGTAGTCTTTATGTTATCGCGGTCTCTAGTGCTAAACTAAAAACTACTAATTAGATAGCCAGAATACTTAATTACATCCAATGAAGGTCCACGTGATATCCATTTCAATGTATCTGATACATTATGTGTTGCCTTATCCATTTCAACCACGATCCATTATAGATAAAATAGAGTAGTCAAATAAATATATAAACATCTATATAAGAATAAACTAAATCAAATATAAATCAACACAATTTTTCATTTACCTGTTGCCTAAACCATCTAATAAAAATACTATGGTGTTCATCATGGATCCATTTCTCTCTTTTTAATTTAGTTGGGAAATTTGTCTTTATTCAATTAATATGTTTCCTTCATAAAAACATCAAAGTATTAATTCCATTAAGAATACGAAATCTTATAATCAATAATTTCAAGTTAACTTATAACATAACTTACTCGATAAAAGGTTGCACTTCTACTACATTTTGCAAGACATTACGATGTGCTTGGTCTAGTTGTTCACGCGTGACTGTACACACCACACCTCCACTAATACCTCTGTTAGCACTCATATTTTGAGCAACATAAGGAAGTCCGATTACTGCTACTTCCGACAAGTATTCTGAACAAAACTCAATAGCTTCTTCCGCAATATAACATTCTACAATGCATGCTTCTGACCGACTTCGACTTCTAACATAACCTTTAAAAATCTTCATCTTTCTCTCAAATGGGCACATCCATTGGAAAAGAACAGGACCACATAATTTAACTTCTCTCACCAAATGGACAATAAGATGTATCATTATATCAAAAAATGCTGGAGGAAAATACCGTTTAAACATACACAAAGTTACGACAACATCTCGTTGTAATTCATCCAGCTTAGATACATCAACCACCTTGCAACATATAGAATTAAAGAATAAACATAATCTCGTGATTGCATATCGAACATTCTTCGGTAGTATTGACCGAATTGCAATAGGCAATAAATGTTACATTAGCATATAGCAATCATGAGATTTAAGTCTAATTAGTTTCAGATTGTCCATATCCATTAAAGATCTTATATTAGAAGAGTTCCCATCAGGAAGCTTCATCTCAAATAAAGACTGACACAACTGATATTTTTCTTCTTTGTTTAGTGTATAACAAGCTGGTGGTAGATATGTTCGTTTATCACCAATCTTAGGAGCTAACTCATTGCAAATACCCATATCAACAAGGTCCATGCGAGCACCAATCCCATCCTTATTCTTTCCAGGAATGTTTAATAAAGTATCAATTATACTATCACATACATTCTTTTCAATATGCATGACATCTAAGTTATGTCTCACAAGTAAATGTTGCCAATATTCTAATTCAAAAAATATTGATTTTTTCTCCCAGCAACCCTTAGGTGTTTTCACAACCTTCACTTTACTACGTTATTTTTTTTTTATTATTTGCAGCTATTTTTACTTTTCCTAATCTAAATTCAAGTTTTGAAACTTTTTCCAATATCTCTCCCCCAATCAAAGGTTGTGGTGCCATCTCAAAATCTTGTGAACCATTAAAAGCTTTTTTCCAAGTTCTATATGCATGTTTGCTAGGTAAAAATCTCCTATGACCCATATATACAACTTTTCTAGTATGTGTTAAGTACTGACAATTTGTATTCTCCTCACAAATAGGGCAAGCTTTATATCCTTTAACAGAATACCCTGATAAATTTTCATATGCAGAAAAGTCATTAATAGTCCACAACAACACAGCCTTAAGAGTAAATTCTTCTTCTTTATAGGCATCATAAGCTTTAACACCATCATTCCATAACGTGTTCAAATCATCAACCAATGGGGCTAAGTACATATCAATGTCATTACCAGGTTGTCTAGATCCTGATATTAACATTGTAAGAAATGTAAACTTTCATTTCATACACAGCCAAGGAGGAAGATTATATATGACAAGCATTACAGGCCAACAACTATACTTACTACTAAGAGAAGTGAAAGAATTAATTCCATCGGCAGAGAGGCTAAGACGAAGATTTCTTGGATCACTTCTAAAAGTAGGCCATTTGTAATCTATTGTCTTCCAAACTGGTGAATCAGCTGGATGTCGAAGTTTACCATCTTCTATCCTCTCATTCGCATGCCACGTTAAATCTTTAGCATGCTCACAATTTCGGAATAGACGGATAAACTGGAGAATTAGAGGAATATACCATAATACTTTTGCAGGAATTCCATCCCTAACCTATTTAGAGTTCTTTTTATGCTGCCATCGTGACTCACCACATACTGGACAAGAAATTGCATCCTTAACTTTTTTCTGACATAATATACAATCATTTGGGCAAGCATGAATTTTCTCATATTGCATGCCCAAAGAACATAAAGTTTTCTTGGCCTCATAAAATGAATGTGGCATCTCATTGTCTTTTGGCAACAACTCCCCTAATAAAGCAAGTAAGTCTGAAAAACTTTTATCACTCCATCCATGCCTTGCTTTTAGATTATACAATCTAAGCAGAGCAGATAATTTTGTGAATCTTGTACAATCCAGATAGATCGGTTTTTCAGTATCAATAAGCAGCTCCTTAAACTTTATAGGATCTATATTTGCTTCATATTGTGCATCATCAATCATACCGAAAAGATCATCCTCAATATCTAAGTCATAATCATCTCTTAAACTTTTTCCTAGTGAAAACGGAGTTCTTTCAAAATCTTCACCATGCCAAATCCATTGCTTATAACTTTGATCAAATCCATTAAAAAATAAGTGTTCTTTTATCTTCTTAACACTAAACTTATTTAAATTTCCACACTTAACACAAGGGCACATGATGGCATTAGGATCTTTTGCATTCTCTATAATAAACTCCAAAAAGATCTCAACTCCATTTCTGTACTCAATCGATAATCTATCGGCCGATATCCACGTTTTATCCATTCTAATCAAACTAAAAAAAATGAAAAGATAAACATAAATTAAATTACGATTAATTAATTTCTAAATCTGCATCTATTAAAAACTTGATAAAAATTGGGCAGAGTCTCCCCTATTTATGAATCCTACCAAAGTTTTAATTCACAATACAACAAATCACACACAATAATTTCATCCTTATATCACCACAGCACACAATTTTCCAGAACCTAATCTCCTCTACATAAGATTTTTCAAAACATGAAATAAACAAATATACATATCTTATTTTGATTAAGAAAATTAGTTGGAGAACATACCTCAAATGATTAAAAGCTTCTAGACCAAGGTTGAGCTAATGATCTACACTAATCCTCATGTAATGATTAACACCAATCTTGAATTAAAATAACAAGAGAATACAAATATATCAAATAATTAAACAAACCATTACTACAGTAAAAATATTAGTAAATATAAATTATGAGAACAATTAGAGAAAAATTATCTCATATAATTACCAAAATTTGTACAAACCACAACCATTTTCTCTTGTGATCAACACCAAATCTCAATGCTTCTTAACTACATTCAAATGACTATATAGGAAAATTGTTCAAAATGGCTAAGTGTAAAAAACTAAACTAAACATAAAATTATTAGATAAAATTCAGATAAAAACAAAAGCCAATGCAATTATTTATGAATTCTAATGAAAAATATGACTTAAATTATTAAAATTACCTCAAGTGGCCGGAAAAAATAGAGAAATGACAAAGAGGAGTGGTGGCTATAGCTTGGGTTAGAGAAGTGTAAAAACCTAAACTAAAACATGAAATAATTAGATAAAAACAAAGCCTAATGCAATTACATATGAATTATATGGAAAAAATTGACTTAATAAAGCTAAACTTACCTAAAATGGCCGGAAACAATGGAGGAGGGGAGAGGTGCGCCGCAGCAAGGGGGTGGGGGAGCGTCGAAATGGGTTCTGCTAAGTGCGAAACGCTATTTTAGGGACTAAACCAAACGACGTCGCGTTTCGAGCGACGTCGTTTGGAAAAGCGACGTCGTTCAACAACATACCCCGTCGTTAGAAACACAACATCATACGTCGCGTTTCCTGTCGCTTAAAAAGCGATGTAAAATATATGCGTACGACGTCGCGTTTCTACGATTTCTCGTCGCTTTTTATGCAACGCAGGGCCCTGTGTCGTTTTTCTGGCAACGTGAAAGGCCAGTTATTTTCCACGTCGCACAGACATCATAAAGCGATGTGGAATATAGTGACGGCTTTGCCCTGTTTTGTAGTAGTGATTCTTAATATCTTTAAACTCTATAGCTCAAACTTATTGGCCCGTTTGTTTCAACCATTCCATTCCATTGGAATGGAAAACCCATTTGAATGTGTGTTTGTTTCAACAATTCAGTTTTTCCATTCAAATGATCTTTTAGAATGTGTGTTTATTTCAACAATTCAGTTTTTCCATTCAAATGGTCCATCCAAAAAGTTAACCATTGGAATGGTTTTTTTGTGTCTTGAATGAGAATGGAGGGGAGGAGGTGTTTTTGAATGGTCCATTCCAATGCTCTCATTCGAATTACAACACATTCCACTTTTTTTTCCATTCAAATATCTCCCATTCCAAGTATAACCCATTCTACAATTTCCATTCAAATACACACATTCAAATAGGCGAACCAAACGGGCCCATTAAATTTTGGAACTTTTTTGCTTTAAAAAAATTGGAAATTGACATAATATTTATAATATATATTATTTTTACTTAGAAAATATTTTAATTTTAATTTTTTCTAATTTTTTTAAAATTTATTGTGCTAAAATTATGACCAAGAAATTAAAATAAATTTAAAATAGTTATTTTTTGTAAACTAATTATTTTTCCTAATCGTGCATATTATTCGTGTCTGTCATGCCATATGTCATGTATGTGCCCGTGCCTGTACC
>JXTC01001031.1:0-10527 GCA_002914845.1 Trema orientale | reverse complement strand
TAAGGTTGAATCTGGTAGTTGTAACACATCCTTTGATCCAACGGATCCATTGTTCATGGAATCCAAAATTTCTCAAAACTTGAAGAATGAATCCCTAATTCAGCTTATCATAGGCTTTTTCGAGGTCAAACTTGAGAGCTATAAAGCCTCTTTTCCCATTCTTTCGGCTCATAGTATGCAAAACTTCTTGGAGAATGACATTGTTATCATTAATGGAACGATTTGGGACAAAAGCTGATTGTGTGGGACAAATGATTTTAGGGAGCAAAGGCTTGAGTCTATTGGCCAAAATTTTAGAAATGACTTTGTAAGCCACATTACAAAGGGATATAGGTCGAAAATGGTTAATGGAAATGGGATGTTGGTTTTTTGGTATGAGAACCAAATTAGTAGTGTTTATGGAGGGATTCATGTGAGCTGTAAAGAAAAAATTCCTGACTGTGGAAATCAAGTCCAAACCGACTATTGACCAGTAGTGTTTGTAAAATAGGACTGACATCCCATCCGGGCCTGGGGCCTTCAGTGACCCCATTGTGAATAAAGCTTCACAAATCTCATTATCATCAGGGATAGCGCACAAGATGAAGTTTTCCTGGGTTGATATTACTGGCGTGATTAACTCACCCAGATCAGGGCAAGGATGAAAGGAAGCTAGACAATAGGTCTCTTTAAACTTCTGCATCAAAGCTGAACCAATGGTCTATCTAGAGTTTAACCAATTACCTTGAGAGTCCTTAATGAACTCAATTGAATTTCTTCTCCTCCTGGTAATTGTTGAGACAAAGAAAAACTTTGTGCAGCCGTCTTCTTCTTGGATCCGTTTTACTCTAGACTTTTATTTCCAGTGGATCTCTTCCCGAATAAGTTGTTCTGTAAGTGCCCAGCGAAGGTTTTTCTCCTTTTCCATGTTTTCTGGTGTTCGAACAGAATTTTGCAAGTACGCAATAGCACTCCGAATAGCAGCCATATTTTGCTTGAGCTTTCCAGACTGGGTTTTATTCCAGTTAGTTAGGGCTATTCCAGTTTTTGCGATTTTTCGGCATAAAGTCACAGCTGATGGAAATGGATACAACTCGCTCCAGGCATGTTTAACAATGAGCGTACTTCTCGGGTTCCTAGTCCATATTGCCTCGAAGCGGAATGGATGTTTTAGAAAGTTCCCTACTCCCATAGTGTTGAGAATAAAGGGGTAATGATCAGAAGAGCATGCTGGAAGAGCCTTGAGAGAGGCGTTCTAAAAGAGAGAGAGCCATTGGTCATTTGCAAGGGCCTAGTCTAACTTTGCTCTAATGTTACCCATCCCACTGCGCCGGTTGTCCCAAGTGAAAAGGGCTCCATGTTGGGGTAGTGGAATATACCCCAAATCATGCACATTGAATCGAAAAGCAGCCGATGAAGAACTCGAGCCAATATGGTTACCTCCCAAGCGGTCATAAGAGAACAACGTGCCGTTGAAATCACCAATCAATAACCAAGAGCAATTGAACATAGAGGTTACTGAACCTAATTTATTCCAAAAGGCATCACGGTCAGAATTGTGTGGTGGCCCATAAACGGCTGAGAGCAGCCACAGGTGAGAGGGAGGGTCAAAATAGATAAGACCTGAAATTACATTCTTTGTCATCAAAGTTGGTTCAAAATCTAAGCCATTTTTCCAAGCAATACAAAGGCCCCCAGAGAGGCCAACAGGAGGGACGTGGACAAGATTATAAAAATGAAGAGAGTTGAGGCAAGTTGAGAGTTTTGAGGTAGGGATTTTGGTTTCAGAAAGAATGAGGAGGTCAGGAGAGAATGAGGATAGAAGGGCCTTTAGATCAAGAACTGTCGAGCGAGAGGCCAGACCTCGATAGTTCCAAGCTAGGGCAATCATTGCTCCTGTGGAGGCACTTTGGCAGCCTCCACAGGTGAGTTGCTATCGACAACAAAGAGTGTGAAAGATGACCCTTAGCATGTTTGTGCGAGCCAAAACCCGATTCAGCTGGGATAGGGCGGGGAGGAACTATAACAGATACATTCCTTGCCCTTTTCTTCCATGAGGAATAGAATCTTGGTGGTGTCTGGCTTGTGTGGTGTGGACTAGGAGACAGTCCATGGCAGAAGTGAGGGAATTGATCTTCAAAGTCAAGAATGCAAGCTTGGTTTGGGCTAAATAGGTTGGTGGTAAGAGATCGGCTGGAACCGGATAAAATAATTACTGATGGGCAGTTAGTGGGTAGAGCCCGTGATGGGCTGAGTTGGTGGTGTTTTGGGTCGGCTGAGTCACCCTGTTTTGGTGTGGGTTCAATATTGAGGTCTGAGAGATTCAAGTGGTGGGCTTTTTTAGAGATGTGAGTTAGTGGGCTTTGAGTTATGGGTTTTCTTTTTCTGATGGGGAGGTATTGGGTAATGGGCGTGTGGGTTGAGTTGGCAATTTGGATAGTAATATTTAGGGATTCAGAATTAGCTGCTTTTTGAGTTGGCACAACAGGTTTCGGGTTTGCCAAATTGGAGAGATTATTCAGTCCTGCAAGAGATGCAGAAGTGGTGGCGATAAGGTCTCTCTCACAAGCAAGAGTGATCAAACTTTTATCAAGGTCATGCAGGGTAAGGACTGTTGGTACGGTGTTTGGGGATGTAGTGGTAAGGGTATGGGTTTTGGTTTTTGTGGCAGGTGCTGGGTCAGAGTGCAGAAGAAGTGGAGCAGGTTGTGGCTCGCGTGCCAAAGAGTTACTGACACTGTCAGAATTTTGGTCGGGTTTCCTAGCAAGACTGGTTTCCGGCGATAGGGGAGGTGTTTGAGGCGATGGGAGGGCCGGAAACGGTCTGATTGTGGCTGGAACGAAATGTCGTGAAGATTTAAAGACATTAGAACCGACAATCTGGAGTTCAGAACTCCGGCCTTCGCGGGGCGTGGGTTCAGGTATAATAATTTTGTGGTTGAGATAGTGAGAAGGGTTATGGGTTGATGTCGATTCGGTCTGAGAGGAGGACTCTTTGGTAAAACAGTTTGGGATATCACAGTGTGCTCTCAACCAAGGCCCATAGAGCATGTAATCTTTACCATCCAGACCCTCCATAGTAGTGCTAGAGGGTTCCCAGCAGGACTTGCTTTGGTGTCCAATTCAACCACACTTATAGCAAAAATCTGAGAGCCTCTCATATTTTAGTTGAATCCAAACCTTGGAGTTGTTCCTCCTTTCCAGGTAGAAGCCTGCGAACAGAGGTTTGGCTAGCGTAACATCCACTCGGATACGCATAAATCTGGACCATATGAGATGACTCGCTGCTTTAAACTGAGACTCTAGAAACTTGCCTGCTTGGTTCCCAATGAGGATGGCATTCGCCTCTGTGAAGAAGCTTGGTGGAATGCCATGGGCTTGGATCCAAAAGCAAGAGTGTGAGAAGTCGGTCTCAAGGGTGGTTGTATCTGGCAGACTATCTCGAATGATAATATGGCGACCATTTATAGACCATGGTCTTAAATCCATGACTCTCCTCTTATCAGCATCATGCTCAAAGGTCATATGAAAAATATTTTGCTCATGTAGGCCTGCGCTTGCAATATTCCAAGAGTGGAACAAGTTCCAAGCATTTGAGATGAGATCATTGACGGCTTTTCTAGTAAAAATTTTGTCAGCAACGATTTTGATCGCCACAGCACGTTGGCAAGCACTTTTAGTGGTTTGTGCATTTGGGACTAAGGGTAATATAGAGTCAGAACATTTGAGTGAGGAGGTTTTTTGGATAAGTAGTTCAATGGCCTTGGGAATACTATCCTCGGGAGCTGTCATGATTGAGAAGATTCCCTTGGTTGTTGGGTAGAAGGGATAGGTGGATAGGGGGGAGTCTAGTTATGCGGTTGTGAGGAAGGTGGGATGGGTGGGCTATGATAAGAGAGGTGAGTGAAAAGGACAGTGGGTATATGAATGGAAAATGGGTTTGAAAGGGAAATAATACACCAACTAGTTAGTTTGGGCTAATAGGGGGAAAGAATGTGGGGTTAAGAGGGCAGGAAAAATGGTGGATGGTTTGGGAAAGACAAGAGACCACAGAGGGCGATACTAGGGAGACTCTACTGCGAGAGTAGGTTTCGGAGCCAGTTCGATACGTATAGCCTCGGATGGTCTTGTCCAATGCCATGATTCCAGTACCCATCAAACCGTCCGATCAAAATTGACGCCCAAGATTCGATGTAGAGATGCAATAAGGAGCAGAGTTTAATTCAAGCAAATAATAACATTTATTCAACAAAATAAATAATCAATAGTCATTTGTTTGATAACTATGAACAGTTGAGCTATTTGCTGTGTATGTCTTTCTCATTATTTGGATTTCAATATAGCGGACCATTCATTCAATACTGTTTTTGAGAAGCAAAAGGCAGAAGAAGCTTTCCAAACGCGATTTTTTTTCCCCCTCTTCGTGGGAAAAAAAACAAAGTATAAAAATGGGCTCCACTATTTGAAGAGACGCTAGTAGGAAAAATAAAAAGCTTTATTGTTTGAAAAATGATCAAATTAATCTAACTTGAGAGACGGACACATAGTCACATGGTGAACAATGCCTTTCTAACCCCAATGATGTGACACGTGATTGCACACACACCTACTCAGGAAGTAAAAAAAGAAAAGTAAAAAAATAAAAGAAAAAGGCAAAACAAAAACGAAAAATGAAAAAATAACAACAAATGCAGAATAGAACTTATAGGCACATTATGAGGAGCTAAATCTTCCATGAAGGGGCTCCATTTATGTATCTTTTTCTTTCTCTGTCTTTAAGTAATACGACTAAGTCTTATGTAACTGTCATACAAAGATCACCGAAACGTGACTCATTGGACTAACATAATGGTACGAGACATATATAGTCGTCAAGGCTGGCATTATCTCTTTATTCGCCTAAATCTTAATTATATTGCTTGAATGTTTCTACGTAAGCTATACAACAAAAATTCATCACAATTGTTATCTCATTTCTGTTAGAAATTGGGCCATTTATTTGAAATGGAAATTTTGGGCTTAAGTGGGCTTGAGAGCTCATATGTGTAATAAGCCCAAATTAAAGTTGTAATTTTATTTTCATTAGCCAATTTGGAGCATAAATTAGAGTGGGACCCACTTTGTAAAAGTGTAAGGTCTTGGCATAATTTTATTCTACTCTATGAGTAGATTAAATTGATATATCATGTGTCCAAATTGGAGCTTGGGTGAATGAGAAATTAATGCTCAAAGTATGCTTGTTGGTAATGGAAAAATAGAGGAAGAAGTATTGGAAAGCTTGTCCCACATTGGTTGGGAAGCTTCCAAACTTGTGCTTTATATAGAGTTGCACTTTTCATAGGTGTAACTATGTGTAAGCCAAGATGCTCTCTCAGGGGCGCACAGGGGGGTGCAAATCTTCGGGCTTGGGCCTGAATTTGCATGGGCTCGTGTGTGCCCGCACCTGCGGACACGAACGTTCAGCCATTTACATGTGGTGAGTAACAGCCACATTATGAGCATAATGGAGCATTCATGTTGGTTTTTGTAACCAATGTTTTCACCAGCTATATAAGCTGACCTCCTCCTTCTCATTCTACACACCAAAAAAACGAAAATCAAAGCCTCCTATCAGATTCTCTCCATTATTTTCTCTAAGGCCTCTAGTTCAATTGTTCTTCAAGTTCTTGAGTTTTTATAGCTACAGTTTTCAGAGTGTCTAGGAAATTTCGTAGCTACATCTTTTAGAGTGTTAGAGTTCATATAACAATCCAGTTTGTAGAGTGGAAGTGTTGGTGCTTCACTTGCTACTCTAGTCGTTGTATCCTGAGAAACTGATGCTCGATAAGTTCTCAAGCCTTCTACCGGAGGGAGCGAATCAGTTTTAAGGACACTGTGTCGTACACAGGCCTCGGTGTTTCTAAAAGTGCAACTGAAATTCCGGTTGGAACATACTATTGGTAACGTTATTTATTGAAAAGTTTATTATAAATGTTTGTAACCTAATATATTGTATGTTAATTATTTTCTACAATTTCCTCTTTTCACGTTATAAGTCCAATTGATTGTTTCCGCACCTCACAATTTTGAACTTTGAGAAATACTAGCTAGCTCGCCAGAAAGAAATGAAGCTTGATACTTACGAACTCTTGAGCTATTTACTCTATATCTTTCTCATCATTTGGATATCAATTCAAGCCTTCAACTTACTATTTTTAGCCAGGAAAAGGCAGCAACTTCTTCCACCAGGACCAAGACCCTTTCCCATAATTGGAAACCTCTTGGAGCTTGGTGACAAACCCCATAAGTCCTTAGCCAAGCTTTCCCATACTCATGGCCCCATTATGCGCTTGAAACTCGGCCAAATGACGACTGTTGTGGTTTCTTCGGCAGCAATGGCCAAAGAGGTCCTCCAAACTCACGACCATCTCTTCTCAAACCGAACCATTCCGGACTCGATCCGAGCATGCGAGCACCACGAGCACGGCATGCCATGGATTCCAGCCTCAACTGGCTGGAGAAACCTTAGGAAAATATGCAACTCTCACTTGTTCTCGGCTAAGGCTCTTGACAGCAATCAGAATCTGCGGCACCAGAAGGTGCAAGAGCTCTTAGCCGATGTCCTTAGGAGCGCCGCTGCAGGGGAGGCGGTGGATATTGGCAGAGCCGGTTTTATGACTTCCCTGAATCTGTTGTCAACCACCTTTTTCTCCGTCGATTGGGCCGACCCTAACTCCGACGTCGCCGGAGAGCTCAAGGAGATTGTTTGGGACATCATGGAGGCCGTGGCGAAGCCCAACTTGGCGGATTATTTCCCACTTCTTAAGAAGATTGATCCCCAAGGCATTAGGAGGGGCATGACTTCCCACTTCCGGAAAATGATGGGCTTGTTCGACCGTATCATCAGCCAAAGGCTGAGACTGATCAGAGAAGCGAGTAGTAGTGCTAGTACTAGTACAGTTCCTGTCCAAGAAAATGATATGTTGAATACTCTTCTTGGTTACATCACCAGTGAGAAGAACAGAGAAAATCAGGTTCTAGACAAAACCACAATTGAACATCTCTTACTGGTATGACCATATATAGTATTGTGAATTTGTGACTAATATTGTTGCTTTAGTTATAAATGTTTTTTCTCACAATAAAGTTTATTACCCGGAGCATGTAAAGCTAGCGAATTAATAACACATAATTTAAAAGTTCTAAAACTAACTGAAAGTTGAGAATGCTAGATGCACTTTTTTTTTTTTCAGTTACCTAATCTCCTGATATCAATGCTCATAGTCTTACGTTGATATGACATTAAATTTTACTATTCTCTTTTATCACATAGAGATTGAAAAACAAAGTTTTAGTACTACAATGTGACACCAATTCCGTTTTAATACTATTCATGTTAATTAATTGATTGCATGTATAAAAGGACTTTAGTAATTTTGAAATTACATGTACAAACAGGATCTATTTGCGGCGGGCACTGACACGACTTCATCCACATTAGAGTGGTCAATGACTGAACTACTTAGAAAACCAGAGATCCTTTCCAAGGCCCAAGCAGAGTTAGAGCGAGTCATTGGAAAGGGGAACCAAGTGCAGGAGTCGGACATAGCTGGCCTCCCTTACTTACAAGCCATAATCAAGGAGACCTTTCGTCTGCACCCGCCAGCTCCACTACTGCTTCCCCGTAAAGCCGAGACCGACGTCGAAGTCTGCGGCTACACGGTTCCGAAAGGAGCACAAGTCCTAGTCAATGTATGGGCCGTCTCAAGAGACCCCAGCATTTGGGAGAGTCCCAACGAGTTCATTCCGGAGAGGTTTTTGGAATCAAATGTGGATGTCAAAGGCCGGCACTTTGAGCTTCTTCCCTTTGGCGGTGGCCGCCGGATATGTCCCGGGTTGCCATTGGCAATTCGGATGGTTCACCTGATGTTGGGTTCTCTCATTCACTCCTTTGATTGGAAGTTGGAGGGTGGAGTTGAACTAGAGAGTATGAACATGGAAGACAAGTTTGGCATCACTTTACAGAAGGCTCAGCCTTTGCGAGCTCTAGCTATGCCTATTACATAGTCTACGTGCAATGTTTCCACGTGAATCTATCCTCTCGCTCTCGGTGGCTATATATGTTAAATTAAGTGTCTCATATAATATGATCATCTGGTGTTGGCTGCTCTTTATCCTTGTCTGGTTTTTCTAGACTATCAATAAATATTAAAAAGCAGGACTGCTTCCAATAATTACACAAGATTTGAAGTTTGGGAATTAAACAGATACAACAACTATCAAAAATTCAAGGATCCTCGTGACTTTTATACTTCAATAGAATATGTAAATGACGATGTTTCGGCTGAAATAGCCTATCCATCTTATGACCATTGAGTAATGTCATATAATGTAGTTAAGACTAGTGCGCCTTCTAAGCCATTGTCGTTTCATGAGTTGATGATTGTTATATCCTACTTATGTCGTTTTCAATTTAATTTTCGTGTCGTTTTCGATTCAAACTTGTCCTTTTTCCTTTTCTTTTTTATTTATTTTTATTTTTCCAATTGATGTTGTTTGGTACACTGTCGTTCATTCAGTTGTTGTTTTTCGAATGATGTCGTTTTCTATATACAATGTCGCTTTCTGAATGACCGTCGTATGTACTTAAGCTGTTTTCTATTCTTTTGCTTGACATTTGGATATCAATTCAATGACTCCTACACTCATTTGCAATTGCAAGAAGCAACATAGGGATAGCCAGCTGCTTCCAGCCTTCCACCTTGTCCTAAACCTTTAACCCATTATAGCGAAACTCTTGGAGCTGGGAGACAAACCCCATTAAATCCTTGGCTAAGCTTTCCAAATTTTATGGCTCCATAATGAGTCTAAAATTAGGCTAAGTATTTACTATTATTATCTAATATTAGGCTTCGTTTGGAATTTGAATTCGTGGAAGTAGAGGGAAAAAAAATTCAAAAAATTTTATTTTCTCTTATTTGGATTGAAACAAAAAACGATAAAAAATTATTTTCAAGAAAAGTGAGAATTTAATTTGATGTTATTTTTAGTATATATAATGTCAAAACATCAATCAGTAAAACCAAAAATATCAAAATTAAGTTTTATAAACTTTTAACAAAAATATTTTCCTCTTTATTTTTTCACGACTTTTTCTTTGTGATTTTTTTTCCCTCTAAATTTCGGGTCTAAAATAGAGTCTTAATGTCATAAGATAAAACTTGGAGCTCTCACTTCCTTCGGCATCAGACTCCGAACATGTCCTGGCTTTGATGTTTGGGTTCTTAGATTGGAAATTGAAAAATGTGGCTTAGAGCTAGCAATTCGTGTTATCGTGTCGTGTTCGGGTCGACACGATTACAACACGATATGATAACACTTAACCCGAACACGACACGATTAATAAACGTGTCAAAAATTTAAACCCAAATATGATACGATTAATATACGAGTAACACGATGCGATACGTATAACCCGTTTAATAAATGTGTCATGTGTCATATTATGACCCGTTTGACACGATTATTCAAAATTGACACTATTATTCTAATTTAACACGATTATGTATTACTTAATTTTATTTTACTCCTATAAATATACTTAGAATTAATCAAAATCACATTTAGTATATTAAAATATTAATAAATATGCCGTATAAGTGTCATATTGACACGATACGAAAACGACACGTTTAATTAAACGGGTTACACGGTCATTTTCGAGTTAAGTGGGTTGACCCAAAACTCACCTGTTTATTATACGTGTTACACGTGTCAACCCGAAATTAACATGAAAATTAAATGGGTCACCCAAATCTATTTATTTCGTGTCGTTTTCGAGTCGTATTATCCTTTTGTGTAGAAAATTGCTAGCCCTAACGTGAAAGATAAAGTCACCTAGACAAGTGAGATCTCGCTAGGCTTTTTCCATAGCATAGTATATAGTATGAATCTTAAGAAAACTAATGACTATGTTTATTGCTGCAGAGGTCTTATTTTCTTTCCCGTGATTTGTTTTTGCTGAAGCTCAACAAATAATAGACGTAGTTTGCGGTAACAGTATCAAAAAGTTAGTGTTGGTGTAAATATCCCACATCGAAAGAATAAAGAGAATCAAGACTACAAAGGTGTTTAAAGTCAATACGTGAAGCACATTACAACATACTTACCTGGACGGGGTCAATGGGCGATCATGAAGGCCCATGGCCTAGTTTAGTGACTTCCATTGCACATAGGAAGGGTGCTGAACTAAGGTCTACCCAAGTGGTGGAGCCTACGTCATAATTTGTGGCAGTGGGGGCCTGCGTTCGCGCGGCCCCTGTCCAATTACTAGTCAAGCTTTGGTTATTTGGGCCCGAAAAGTGGCCCATTAGTCGTAAGTCAGGATTTTCTGGTTTGGGCACAGTAACTATCAATAATTTATTTGGGCATAACAAGTTGAGGTAGATGACTAAAATTTGATGATTAAGTAGATGTTTATTTTTTAAATGATTAAGTAGATGTTTATTTTTTAAATTTTATAGTTAAATGTCTAAATATATATATTTTTATATTTAGTAGATATCTATAT